>JAZKJV010008871.1:0-215334 GCA_037367405.1 Ottelia alismoides
TAATTAAAAGCAGAATAGCATAATTATAGCTGACTGCCACATGTCAACTTGAAATGTAGGACTCTTCAAGTAGTTCATCTCTCTTGAGGTGAAAATGTAGAACATTGGCATTCAATAAAATGGATAAGATCATCTGCAAGATGAATCTTCTAAGCACTTCATACCCTGGTATGACAGTATTTTCTCTATGACCTATATTTTAAAGGTAATAATATCCACAGGTAATTAACCAAAAAAAACTACCAAATATGAGTGTGAAAATAAATAAAGCTCAAACAAGGAGAACAATTCATACCTATCTATACCCATATATGGAAGAAAAAAGTCTTATAGTACCAAGAACATGGAATCAGTTTAAACAGAAACAACAAGAATATATACTCAAGAAGAAAAAGGGATTTTTTTCAGCCCCTCCACTTTGTAGATGCACTCTTATAATAAAGACCCCCCATATCTGGAACTGAAGGCACCAACAAACTCAGACAAGTTACATCGATATGGAAAACCAATGTCTTATCAGAACAAGAGCATATATTGTGCACAAGTAATACCACATCCCTAAGTGCAAATAACAATAACATATCTTCAAGAAGATATGGGAAACATGCTAAGCCCATTCTCTTTGTTGACGCACTCTGATAATACAAGTCAAAGACCTCATAAAATACAAATAAAAGGTCTCCATACCCAGAACTGAAGGCTCCAAAAAACTTAAGACATACATGATCTGATCGTACTGTGGTCAACTTGGTGACAATCAACAGTAAAATAATCCAGAGGAGCATCAAGAGAGACATACAATTCAAGATTCACTCTCCAGAAAACATTGGAGAAATTAATACCATTTTAGTGATATAGAATGCAAGTAACAGTCTCCTGAAAACAATGGATCATAATCCGGATGCCAGCAACTGTTTAAACCATAGACTTTATTAAGAAAAAGTATACACATCAAACCCTCCAAAAAAATATAGAGTGCTTAAAAACAAGTCTTCAGGAAAGTAAACTGAGATTGAGTTGGACTAAACTTCAACCACATTCAACAACCCAAATTCATACAAAATATGACAGTTCAAAAGACATGCAGAAATTCAACGTACCATCATCAAATAGAATAGCTAATGCATCAGATAGGCACCAGCGAGACTCCAAGAGTCTAAATAGTCTCCAAAAGTTTCAATAAAGGTGTGTCTCTAGGGTCGCACCCAAGTGGGACCTCCACACCATAGTCCAAACATGCAGTGGCAGGGGGAGCAGCTAGGCTCTCAAAATAACTCATCAAGATCCATTGTTTTCTCATGGTTATTCTCCTTCACCCTCCTTCTTTATCTTCTAGGAACTATAAACGACCCCATAGCCAAGCACCTGCATAGCATTTCTCATGGTTATTCTCCTTCACCTCCTTTTTATCTTCCAGGAACTATAAACGACCCCACAACCAAGCACCTGCATAGCACTGTGACCATAATATAGGTGGAACACAAATAAATATAGAAGCATAACCTTCAGACCCTACGTCCTG
The DNA here is from genome assembly GCA_037367405.1 of Ottelia alismoides. Lineage (NCBI taxonomy): Eukaryota > Viridiplantae > Streptophyta > Magnoliopsida > Alismatales > Hydrocharitaceae > Ottelia > Ottelia alismoides. The sequence goes on from JAZKJV010008871.1 coordinate 1,523, forward strand.
TGGATGAACTCCAATACACCTCTATAATATTCACCTACAGATAGTGCTTATGATTTATCCTCCAATTAAAAGCAGAATAGCATAATTATAGCAACTGCCACATGCCAACTTGAAATATAGGATTCTTCAAGTAGTTTATGTCTCTTGAGGTGCAAGTGTAGAACATTGGCATCCAATAAAATGGATAAGATCATCTGAAAGATCAATCTTCTAAGCACTTCATACCCAGGTATAAGAGTACATTTTCTATGACCAACATTTTAAAGGTGATATCCACAGGTGATTAGCCAAAAAACTACCAAATAGGAGTGTCAAAATAAATAATGCCCTAACAAGGAGTACACTACATACCTATCTATACCCGTATATGGAAGACAAAAATCTTATCGTGCCAAGAGCAAGGAATCTGCTTGAGTAAAAATAACAAGAAAATATACTCAAGAAACTAAAGGGATTTTTTCAGCCCCTCCCTTTTGTAGATGCACTCTTGTAATAAAGACCTCCATATCTGGAACTGAAGGCACAGAGAAGCTCAGCCATGATTTGATCCTACGGTTTCAACATGGTAACAGTCAACAGTTACAAATCCAAAGGTACACCTCATTACATATTTATCGACATGGAAAACCAATGTCTTATCATACCAAGAGCATGTACTGTGCACAAGTACTACCACATTCATAAGTGCAGATAACAAGAACATATATTCAAGAAGCTACAGGAAACATGCTATCTCCTTTCTCTTTGTTGATGCTCTCTGATAACAAACTTAGACATAGCAACTGTTTTAACCATAGACATGATTAAGAAAATATCCATTTCTAACCCTTTAAAAATATAGAATGTTCAAAAACATACCTTCAGGAATCTGGAATTAACTGGACTAAACTTCAAATACATTCAACAACCCAAATTCATTCAAATATGATATAAGCTTAAAAGAAGAAATGTGTGGAAATACCTTCATCGCAAAATAACAAATCTTACAGTCCTTTATCAAGTAGAGTTCCTATGTGGCAATACATCAATACTATTCTTCTAGCAAATACAAACATGTAGCTTCAAGCCATCATTTCTTCAAATTTCAAACTGAGATCAGACAACCTAGAAAATTGGATCCTATTGACAAAAAATCAACCAAAAAGAATTCAAACTGAGATCAGACAACCTAGTCAATTGCATCCTAATGACAAAAAATCAACCAAAAAGAAGGACGTCTCAAAAGTGTTCTGCTTTGTTTGAGCACAAAAATGAAATTCCATATGCACATTCAAAACTACACCTTCAAATTAAACTGAAGGACATCACGAGGAGCTACATACACTTTTATATAAACATATATGTATGCATGCTACATATATATGTCTATAACATATATATATATATATGCACATACATATAAGAAGTGGAGGGTAATGCACAAACATTTACATATATATACACGCATACTCATACGTACTTACATACGCATAAGCATACATACATGTTGGAAGCCATCATAAAAGAACACTAAAGGATGATATAAATAGCTTGTAGGAATTGAGCTCTCATCCACAGTAGCAACAAAGCATCTGCAGAACAGACCATGTCCAAAAACATAACTGAACAAAACAAATCTTTTAACATGCCATTAAATCATTTCTAACCATGTTTCCTTCCAACTAGAGAAGAAAATATGCTGCAACATCCAGCCATAATTTTCCCTTCATACAATAAATAGAATGTCAGACCAACCACATCACAGATGTCACAGTTGAGCCTGCACATTCACACTTCTGACCACTGCTGCCCTGGACGGTAGTATATTTGTATTCAATATTATAAAGGTGAAATTAACAGGTTAACCAAAAATAAGCTAAACTTCATACCTAACTACTCCCACTTACAGATACAAAGAATCAATGTCTTATCAAACCCAGTGCTCTGCAGGGTTTTCAAAAAAAATACATTAGTACATGCACCTATATAGCACATATTCTAGAAGCTATAAAGAGAACTTTGAACATCTTATCCGCGTGGAACAAAGCACCTGTGCAACAATACTAAGCCCATGCCTCAAAAATCTTCAACTAGAGAACATAGGTTACTGCAATCTCCAATCATAATCCAACCTCCAATCACAAAGGAGAACACCTAACCATGGCACTTTTCAGAGCTCTTCTGCAAGGAAGTCTCTACAGCACATTTGACACTTTGTTTATAGACAAATTTAACAAAAATAAATAAATTACTAAACGAACCCTTTACCTTGTTACATAAAGGTGGTTAAAACCACGTCTCCAAGGAAATAGACTGAATTTAGGTTGGACCAAATGTCGTGCACATGCAATAAACCATGTATCTTCTAGGATGTGAGCTCACCCTATCCACAGCAAAGTATCTGCATAACAACACCTGGCCCATAGAAGGAAACAATCAATCTGCAAATGTGCAAACCTAGACACCCCCTCACATGGAAATGAACTTCAAACCTGGCTTTCTTATCTCCACCTAGGGAACAAATGGAACTACAATATCCAACCACAAGTCAGCATCTTAAATAGAACCTAACAGCAACAAATGTCAAATATCCAATAGCAAAGAAGGACTTCTCATCTTCACAACACCTCAATCTCATCTTCACAACACCTCAAGACTTGTAGCATGTAAGTCAAGTATCTTCACTTTCAAGGAAAAGTTCCATCCAGGATATTATTCAACCTGAGTAATTAGATACACAGAAAGAAGTAGGCACAAAATGCCAACATATACACAAGAATGTAAAAATACAAAATCCCTTTGTTGCTTTTGGACGTAGAGGCCTTGACATAATTTAGACTCCGAGCATGCAAGATAAAAAGACTCATTGTATTACGCGACAATAATTTTAATTACAAGACAATAATTTTAATCATACGCAGATATATATGCAATAACTTATACTATAAAGGTTTAGGTAAACGTGTAGAACATTTCTACAGTAACTTCAGCTTTCCCATCCTAATGAGAAGGACAACAGAAATAAAAGAATATTGAGGAAATTTTTGACTTCGTCTTAATTAAGCATCAACCATTTTGCACAGAGATATGCAAATAACACCTTTAACTTAAAACGCAAAAAAGACAAGCTACATAAATACAAAGAGGTCTTCAATTGTTCTAGCACATATAAGATCATCCAGAAGACAAACCTTCCTATAGTATTTTTTTTTTCAATCCACATTTTTAGAAGTGAAAGGACATACATGACTAACAACAAAAAACCAAACAAGAAAAGCTTCATACCTAGTCTTAACATGCACACTGTAAGGACTCTGAAGGAATAATACCAAATCCACAAGTAAAAATAAAGAGAATTTTTTATAAAGCTAAAAGGGAACGCTCCGAGGCCCTCCCCTTTGTAGATGACCTCATAGATTATGCCTAAAATCTTCAAATCTGGAACCAAAGTCGCTAGAAATTCCAGCCATGATTTGAGCTGCTGCTAGTGAGATACAACAGTAAAACACATCTGACATCATTAAATACTTGGCAAAAATATTTTGCAAGAATATTTTTAATTATGGACAAAATTAAACAAGTTCGTAACACAAGTTATATCCCTTGGTTTTACTTCTAGTCTTGAGGCACATTCACTAGGGATAATGAAGCACGAAAATCATGAAACCAAACCAAAGAAACAATGAAACAACAACTGAGGATTACCAAGGAAGAAGGGCTAGTTTTGAAAAGCTCTATCTACTGATTATTGCTTGGTTAAAGATGCAAGAGTCACCAAGAGTGCTCGCAAAAGCTAAATAGCCATCAAAAAGGGCTACAAGAACAAAGGAGTTATAGCATCCCAAACAAGAAGCCAAGTAGTTATTCACAAGAGGATGATTATACCCAGAAATGTAAGAAAAGAAACAACTCCCACGAAAACCCTATCGAGAAGGTAAAAGAACAAAGAATAATAACATCAGTCAAGACCTTATTACTCCAATGTCTGATGCCAATGAAATGAGCAAGTATGGAGGGGTAAAAGAACAAAGTAAAATAGATAATTTAAGAAATAACATAATAAACAAAGGATGTTACCTTTCAGATATTGTAGGCCGCAGAAATGAACTTTACGATTATAACAAAAACCAGAATTGATATCACGAGCTATGTCAGGCTTGATCATCAATACTATCAACTAAAAGTTAGTGAACAACACACAAATCAACCCTGACAAGATCCAAAAGAAGGCAGTAAAATCATCCAATGCCAGCAATCAGATAAGGATAAACAACATAATTGCAATCATGAGCGTTGAAAGACATTCTCAAACCCACTTAAATGAAGGTCTGATGTACATGACAACCCTCGATGATCATCCTGAATCATAACAACCCAAGATGTTGCAGATCTTTGATGGCACTAAACCAACAATAGCCAGTACTAAGCCAAAGCTATAAATTAATAAGACAGAAAGATACGGTGTATGAGAAAAATGAGAGCCCAAAGTCCATAAATCCTGCATAAGAATTTATCTGAATCTCTAATCCGATTCAACCAAAGGTTCATTTATAAGTATAGCGGTTCCCAATCAAACTGTGGACCTTTAAACTTCAAAGCATACATCAACATCGCAAGGCTTCAGATTCCAGACGATCCATCCCCGTAACAGCTACTAAAACAGCATGAGAGGTCATCGTAGTCATCAAGTTCAAAACCGCCGATGAATTCAAAACAATATTGTGACCTAAATAATTCAAAATTTACCGCACAGCCTACTCAGAATCTAATCAGGGTTGAAAAATGAGAAACACGCAGCCAAGCGATTCATCAAGAAAATATTCGGATTTGTAGGGAAACGGCAGGAATGATCATCTATGAAACCAGATCCTATAAAATCAAACCAGATTCAAGGATTCAAACTTGAGGAAAACCTCGACCTCATCCAGATCACGAATCCTAAAGCGTGTATCAGATCCATCGATTACCACACGAATCCTAAAGCGTTTGACGATTGATCTATGAACGCAGACTAACCGGTGCATGACGATCACGCGAACGAATCCAAAGAAACAAGACGAACGGCGTCGAGGAACGATCATTCTCTAACAGAAGAGGGAAAAGACGTACGGCACCTTCTTTGGAGGTCGACGATCAAATCAACCCCCCCACGGAAACGAACGAACAGGACCACGAGTTCCGAAGGAAGCGCATGGGGGGTCAATTTATAGAACATAAAGACGGAGGCGGTGGTGACCCGAACGGTTGTGATCAAGCGGTCTGGATCAACGGTCGGTGAGGGTTTAGCTATGGGATGGCGGTAAGGAAGGAAGGGTGGTTTTCAATTCGTGATCTTTGAACTTTTTAATATATGGATTAATAAATAGAGATGAAAATGATCGGATACACATACGAATATATGTATAATTATATCCTTGTCTATTTTAAATAACGAATATAAATATGGATACGAATATTTACGAATGTGAAAAATATTTTACCATATCCTTAAAAACGAATAAGAATGTGAAATGAATACGAATCGGATACGAATAATAACATAAATATTTAATACATTAACTAAAATATGCATGTTTAGGATTGTCTACACATAAAATAGTATACTAGATATAGTAGTTTTACAATAATTATATCAATAATGGTGGATGCAATTATAAAATATTGTTAAGTATAGTTATAAATAAATATATTATTATACTTCTGTAGGAATACGAATATACGAATACGAATGTGAATATTAGTGAATGTCAAAGTGATATCCATATCCGCATCTATTTTAAAATGAATACGAATACGAATGTCAACATATGTATAAAACGAATATGATAGCAGATCGGATACGAATGCATTCACATTCGTTTTCATCCCCACAAACAACTCAAGTAACAATGCGGTTTTCAATCTTTACTGTATCTAAATCCACATGATTTTCAGTTCCATTCATTCTACTTCATATTGGATCAGTCTACTTAACCGGTTCGGTTCGATTGGAAAAATCAAATTTTATTCAACCTCTCGATTCAATATATTATTTTTAATCTGATTTAACCATGTTCGCATTTAATTTTAAATTTATTAAAAAAAATATTGACAATGAGAGTTGAACCAACAACCTTTGATTATCTATCTCACACTCCTAACCAACTACTCTGACAAATCTTTTTTATATGGATGGATTTTAAATATACCTCAACTACTATCATTCTACAAAGCATCTAGTCCAAGTATATATAATATGATATGTATGACATTTGATGGTGCATGCGAAAAAATATTATATGTATATTATAAAATATATACATTGTCTACTTTATTTCTATTTTAAGTATATTTAAATGTATATTTTATATACATTTTATTTCGTTTCGGTTTGATTACTCGGTTCAACCATTATATTTCACCGGTTTGGTTTAATCCGATTTTAAATAATGATGATACCATCATCCAGTTGAACTTGTTTGATTACATGATTCAATCTGATCCGAGCGTTTTGATAAAATTTTCGATTCAGTTTCATTAAATCTAATATGGCATAATTTCATTTTTTAAATTTTGTTCATATTCATGTCCAGTCCTTCATGATTGAAGTATAGTGTAAATAATTTTCTTAATTATCTAAAATAATAAAAATTGTAAATTTGAAAATGTACAACTTTAGTCTTGGATTTTTTTTATTATAAACAGACCTTTCATTTTAAAGTTTATTCATACACAAAGCCCCCAAACTTTGCTCAAATTACAAGTAGTTCATTGAAATTAACAAGTCATAAAAAATAACAGGAAAATATGCAAATTTTCCTGGAAATCCATGTGCGATCTTGAAAACGTATAAATTCTAGTGATGCAGTTTCATCAAGATTCAAGGTCTTGAGATCAAAAAAATAAAAAAAACAAGGTTTTGACAGTGTCCAATAAAGCTAGAAAAGCCTCTATAAATGCAATAAAAACTCTCGTGTAATGTATGGGTGTTAGTGTTCGACCATGAAATATCATTTGGCTTTCCATCTGATATCAACATGGTATTTTACATGGATCTAATCCTAAACAATTTAGATAACAATATTGTTTCCAACATTTACTTTATCTCAAGTGCATATAAAAAATTATTAGGACAAAAATATCCTTAAGGGACATTCGGTTCGAGAATAAGCAGGAATAATGATGGAGAATAAGGATCTATTCTATATGTATCTGGAAAGATATGAATAAGGAGAATAAGGTGGAATAAGCGTAGGTAAGGTGGAATAAAGATAGGAATAAGAGTGGAATAAGGTGAAATAATGTGATGTAGAAAGAATAATCGTACTCTTGTGAAATGTGTCGGACAGAGAATTGACCTCTTATTCCAGTGCTTATTCTACAAACGAACATGACCTGAAGATTATCCTCAACTCAAACAACCTCTTCCCCTTCCACGCTCTCCTTTAATCCTCTCCATCTCCTCCCGTTGTAGATTTCCCTGACCTTGCAATAAGTCCGCCTACTGCCTTATTGATGGACATTTCTGCACCTAAGTTCTAGACTTAACACTACTTTTGCTTACCTCTGTTATTGCTCCACCTGCTTTTCGGGTTCTTCTAGCATGGGCATTTAGGGTTAACTTCTTCCTTGACCTTCTTGGCAAAATAGGATCATATGACAACAATAATATAATCTTCACGCGATTGCAACAATACCAATATGTCCAACATCCCTCCATCCTCAGCTTCTCTTGACGATGGAGACCAACAACCATCCATCTGTTCCACAAATCCGTTAGATGCTCCAAAATATGGTACCCTTCCCTTTGTCGATAGCTTGCCTTGTGGTGTTGCCGGGCGAAGGGGATGTATTGAAATGGGGATAGAGGAATAAAGTAGTAGTGGAGAGCATACACATTGCTTGGAGAAGGGATCCGTGGAGGTGAATAAGGGCAAGAGGTGGAGAAGGGACGAAGTTTGGGGGTTGGGAATTTTCACTTTTAATGAACACTAGTGGTTATATCCGCGCTTCGCAGCAGAGGGAAAAAAGCCAATAATATTAAGCAATCCGATATAATATAAATAACATAATCTATATTTATTTCAATTGATACATATAGATGGAATGTTACACTGAAATTCAATGATAATCATATTATTGATAATATTAAGAATATATTATTAAAATTTGGTATGACCATCTAACGTATTAGATAAAAACTACAACCACAACTATATAAAACCATAAGCGGAAAAAATATAGATACATTCCATAATCTATAACCACCACTAATATTTGGGTGCTGACAATGCAATCGTATAACACTTCTCACCATCATTGATTACATTGGCTACGATAGACTCGTGGGCTTTATTGGTAGTCTTTATGGCACCTAAAGCCCAAAACAAAACTATAAAAAAGAGCCTATGCAAGGCCTCTCTTATTTCATCCCTTCTCCGTCATTCTCCAATGTAGACTCATGCCACTACTTCTCAAACAATGCAGGTGGTGGGTATTCCCTTTAGACCCCTCTACTGTCTGCAATGTTACCAATGAAGACATGCCGAGATGGTGCATCATTTCTTTTTTTTTTGTTTATCAATTTATGGAAAAGACTCACAACGATTTGTGGAAATTCTCTAAAATCGGAACGAAGACCAACATAAAACTTTATTGCAATGGTAAGATCTAATTGAATCATGAAATCAAACCGGTTCAATTGTATGATGATGCCGTCGATCTTTAAAATTGATTAAACTAAATCAGTGATGGGGAATGTGGCTGAATCAGCTCATCAAGTCAAAATAAATTAAAATATATATAGAATACGTACTCAAATATACTTGAAATGCAGTTAAAATACACAGTAGATGTATGTTTCTTAATGTTTGAATCGCGGTCCAATCAAAATCTTGACTATTTCAACTGAACCGATAGAAATCAGTTAACTATCCCGTTCCAAGTTCAGTTCATCGGTCCAACTCGTGCAACTGATTGGTCCAATCTGATTTTCAGAACTTCGGTCAGTGGCCTAAATCAAGAGCAACTTATCTACATAGGAACTTTCGCAAATGGGCGTGAACATATTCCAACCTCATGTCCAAATAAGTAACTTGGCAACCTTGTGATATGGGCCTCCCCCACGTTCAAGACATGAGAATTTCTAAAACTGAGCTATGCTCATGATCCACATACGATAGTGAAAATTATCGATGCGTATATCAAGTCGTTCATTCATTGTAGGGAGATGTTGAGGATAAAGGGAGGGAGGACATTATTATCCAAGAAGTGTCGGGGAATATAATCTGCCACGATCTAGAAACCGATAGTTGGCTTAGTTCAACTTCCATGCCACTGACATTGGTGGAGGACCTCCTTCTACATTTGTGATGTCGCCTTGTCATTTAGGATATACTAATATTGGTGTAACTATTTTATACCAAGAAGGTAAAATATGCCGAGTTCATGTTGAGTTATTTACTTCTACTTTTTTATCTTAGTAAAATCAATCATAGCAGAGTGATATCAAATAAATGGATAGCAAATTTTCAAATAGACGATAGCGGAGATTGAAAAATTAGGTAAATCTTCAAATGGGTGTATGGAATTAAAATAAGGATCAAACTTGAGATCTAATACGCCGAGTTACTCCAATTAATAGAAATTTAATATTAATAGGCAATTCTGAGGAAATAATAATTTTCAATATAGATAAGCTTGAAGAATAATGACTTGCTCTCACGGTTGTATGGAGATAAAGAAGTGAGATATCAGATGGGGGAGAAGAAAGAAAGAGGGGTTTAAGACACATGTCCTACGAAAAGTGACAGAGAGATATAATTGAGAGATAGGGAGTGGCCGATGAGGAAAGAAGGGAAGGACGATTGACAACTGTAATCTGAGAATGCTCATCAATGGTGAGAGATGGATGGTTTATGTAGAGAGAGAGAGAGGGAGAGATTAGACATATTGGGTATGACAGTGTGCGGGAGAAGAGAGAATGTGAGAGGAGAGATCAGGGAGAGAGCCATATGTCGTATGGAGAGTAAGAGCTGGGAAAACACGGCTTTAATATATAGTATATATTATAGTATAGGCATATTAAGTGCAATGTAATGGAATCAACAAAGATGTAATGGAATCAACAAAGATAATTAATAGGAGACACAATTCGATGGTTCATCCATCACAGTCACAAAATAAAGTGTAAATGTAGTGGTGATTCCAAAAACGCGATGATGGTCTTCCTTTGTATTTTCTTCTTCTTTTAACCCCAAATGTAAAGACTCTCTCAGACGGTGGAGAGTTAATATAATGTCTCTTTAAGTCTCAATTCGATGAATGACATAATGAGCCACCGATCTCTCTTATAAGAGTAGGGTTGGAGGATCATCAGGATAACAAGCCCACCGTAACTGGACCTTTTGATGACCCACTAACCATCAATATATGTAACTATAATTATTTACATTTTATCTATTGACACAATCAAACTCATGTTTAATAGTTCATCAATATCTCATATGAACCACATACAAGATATTTCCAACATTCTCCAGCTTGGTTCATATGATCCTTAATAGTAAGTTACTGACATGGTTTGATATTGAATTTCATGTTTTACTGATAAATACTTTAATTATGTGTGCTGCGTACACACATTGTACTTATCATTCTTTGAGAAGAAGATAAATGCATCGTTATCACATTAAAGTCACAGTGGCTTGGATATAATGTAGACAATTGCAAATCTTGATGTAAAATTCCATAGCTACAATCCTTGAACTATAGCTTCAAAGCGTGTTACAAATTCAGCCTACATAGTTGAAGCAGCAACGACAGACTGCTTCACACTCTTCCTTGACACTGCTTCATGAACAAGTATATAGGTAAACGTTGACTTTCTAGTCTATATACATCCCGTAAAATCAGAATCTAAATATCCAACAATCTCAAGATTATCAGATCTCTTGTACACGAGCATATGATTCTTGGTGCCTTGCAAATACTTGAGAACTTTCTTTACAACTTTGCAGTGGTCCACGTCAAGATTACTTTGATACCGACCAAACATGCTAGTGGAAAAACTAATGTAAGGTCAAGTACATGTCTAAGCATGTGTTATACTCCCAATCACTTATGCATAAGGAATCCTTCTTCCACCAATATTCTGCTTTTTCCCAAATGTTGGGGATCAAATACCCATAGATTTGATGTTTGCTTATTAGCCTCATAATTCAGAAAACACTAGTTCTCTTGAAGCCACTTGTTCATATATCTCAACAAAAGGTGCTATTATGTAATGTTTGCTTAGTAGATCACATGCTAACCTTAGCAAACATTCAAATATCTGCCCAATGTTCTTTTCTGAGGGTACTCCTGATGGGTTGAAGATCATATCAACAGGTGTTCCTTCTTGCAAATAGCGCATATCTACTGGATGCGCAACAATGAAAGCGATAATAAATATAGAAATTGTGATCAAAATAAGGCAATTATCATCAAAACACCAAACCATCCAATGTAAAGATGATTTTCAGTGTTAGTTATCCAGTTGCAGACTTGCAGAAGCGACCATATATGCTTGTACTATCGTGTCTCTCTAAAATTGTAGTCATAGTAAAATTTTGATTATTTCAATTTTCAATGACTCCTAAGCACACATATTAGATATAATTATGAATAGCCTATGGAAGTCTTGAAGGTCTTTATGGTTAGGTTCCATTTGTAATACTTTGTGTAAATTGGCATATTTAAACAAACCTTTTGCATGGGCTCGTCATGCATTTGTATAGCCCGCGGATGCTTACCTGTCTTTTAGTTTAGATGCTTTAGCTATTTTTGATTTCACTGCTTGTTGTTTTGTCTGGTTCAATAATAATGCTTATCCTGATGAATTTTATGGGCCTACTGAACCTGAAGCTTCTCAGGCTCAAGTATTTACTTTTCTAATTAGAGATCAATGTCTTGGGGCTAATACATGATCAACTCAAGAGCCTACTCATTTAGGTAAATACCTAATATGTTCTCCTACTAGGGAGGTTATTTTTGTGGGAAAGATACATTACTTACAACAGTCAAATTTTCATCGATAATCAAAGGATCCATCCGTACTCAAAGGCGTAAAACTGTCACTTGGGAAATGCTTCAAACAAATGTGTACTCACCACTTTTTTTGATCAAATTTGATAAAAATATTTTTTCCCATTGATTTCTCTAAAACAATGAATCTTTTTTTAGGAATTGGATGAGAGGAAAATCATAAATTTTGGTTTTCAATTCTAAAGAGGAAGAAACAAAAGGAAAAAACAAGGGAAAAAAGACGAGAATGTACATATAGAAATATCATAAGAATTGGAGTCAATGGCCATAAATCTAAATTCATGAATATGTTCCCTTTTTTAAAAGAGCAATCCATGTAGAGAACGTGTCCATCATGAACCTTTCTAAGACCTTTTCAATATATGTGTTACATACAATCCTAATAGTCGTTGTGGTTTATCATGAATTATTTCTATTCCAATCACGTAGGATGCCTCACCTATATCTTTCATTTAAAAGTTCTTAGAAAGATATTTCTTTGTATCATATAAAAAATTCAAATCATTCGTGATAGTATATCATCAACATATAGAACTAATATAATAAACTTCTTCCCACTGACCTTTATGTAGATACACATATCTACAATGTTTTTCCGCGGAATATAAGATGTAATGCTATTGTTAAACTTAATATACTATTGATGGGAAACTTATTTTAATCGATATATTGATTTATTTAAATTACATACTTTTCTTTCATGTGATCTTAAAACCTTCAAGTTGGTATATATAAATATCTTCTTCTAACACCACATTAAAAAAGGTAGTATTCAAATTCTTTTGGTGAAACTCAATAACATAAGGAGCCACCAAAGCCAGAATGAATCTTAAGGAGTACTTCTTTGAAACCAAATCAAAGATCTTTTGTAATCAATGTCATCCCTTTGAGTAAAGCCAGTTGCAACAACAACTACTACAAGTCTGCCTTTATAACTTTCAATGTTTCCTTTAGAGTCGTGCTTGGTCTTAAAAACACATTTGCACCCGACTCGTTTAGACCCTTTAAGTAATTCCACAAGTATCCAGTGACCATTGACTCCAATTCTTCTTTTATGGCATTCAACTACTTATCATAATTATTACATTTCATGGCTTGATGGAATGAGCTAGATCTTTTTCAATGTTCACATCACATTCATTCTCGAGCATAGACTATATAATTATCAAATTTTGCATGCCTCATTTGTCTTTCTGAGCATCCTAATACATCTTCTTGTAAGTGTGGTGCACTTGACTCATTTACAACTTGTTTATTAACAATGTCATCGTCATTTGATGTGAGTTCCATTTCTTGAAGTTCCATGTCATTATGTGGAGGTGAATCCACATGTGGAACGTTCATTCCAGAAAATTCGGGCATGGATGGAAGCGATACTTTATCCCTATCTTCTTTAATGTTCACATTTCATGATTCTTGGTTCCCAGTAATATTGTCATCATCAATGAAGTGGGCATTGCTACTCTCAACAATTCTTTTACTAAGATTAGGGCAATAAAATCTATACCTCTTTGACTTTTCAGGATAACCAATGAAATTTTTTTCCTTAGATCTAGTTTCTTTTCATGTATATTATATACTCTAATGTCTCCTTGACACCTCCAAACATGTAGGTGTCTCAAGGTAGGTTTCTTATTTGTTTATATTTCAGAAGGTACATTTTAAACTACTTTATTAGGAATCATATTAAGTAAATATGTTAACATCCTTAATTCATATATCATCACAACGAAAGAGTCAAAGATTGTTGTTAACATGCTCCGAACCATTTCTATTAATTTACGGGTTTTTTCCTTTCTGCAATACCATTTTGTTGTGTTATTTCAAGTATTGTGTATTGTGAAAAAATACCCTTACTTTTAAGGCATTTTGCAAATGGACCATGATGTTTCCCTATCTCATAATACCTTCCAAAATATTCACCATCACGATCAGATCTCGCTACTTTTATTTTTTTATCCAACTACATTCGAATCTCATTCATAAAAGTTTCAAGGACATTTACTGATTGAGTCATTTCATGCAATAGATAAATATATCCATATCATTAGAAACCATCTATAAAAATGATAAAATATATTTTCCTTCTCTATGATGAGACATCAAAAGGACTACAAACATTAATTTGTAATAACTATAGGAGTTGGGCAATCCTTGGAGATGGCTTCTCCGATATGCATTTGGATTGGTTTCTCTTAATTCAATCTACGCACAACCCCAAGTAAAATATAATTGAGGCAAAAATTCATTCTTAATAAGTCTCAACATTATATCCTAAGATATATGACCCAATCTTTGATGCCATAAACTAACAGAACCTTCATTAGAAGCACTCCTTTTACACCCACATCACATTTAATATAAAACATGGAATAAATAAATTTAGGATTTTGCAATATCAGTTATGCCCATCCACTACAAAAAATTGAGATCGACGTGCACATGGGGGGCTTGCATTAGGCGAGCACATGTGCTCGCCCACACCTGGGTGAGCACTTGTGAAGCACAAGCACTCGCCCAATCTCCTCACCCATTTGAATTTAGAGGAGTGGGGTGGACAAACGCGTGTCAAAGAGCCTGCGAGCACTTACGGGTCATTGTGCGAGCACTTAAGTGTGCTTGCCAATCTCTGTAAAAAGAACGTATGCCCAACTCCATGGCTCATTCCACTCATTTCTTCCTCCCCAAACCATGCCACCATCGATTTTTGATGCCCCTCACCCACCGCCGACAATCATCTGTCGTCATCCTCTTGCCTACTATCTCCTTCCTTGAGGTATAATGACCATTCCTCTCAATTATTTTTAGTTTTTATTGCATATATGTGAGAAATGTAGGTTTTAGGTTTTATTGATATATATTCTTTTTCCACCATGTAAGTTGATTTGTGATTTTATGTTGTCCTTTGCTTATATAATCATTAGTGTAATATATAGATGTGTGATTTGATTCAGGATTAGCATAGTTTAAGCAAATTCATATTCTATATAAGGTGTATGATGAAATGCTTAAACCAAGTTAGTGCTTATGATTAAGTTATATAACATTATTTTTAAAGAAATAGCGTGTATAAATGTTATGATGTGTTTTTACTGACGTGAAATTGAAATATTTGATATGAGATTGTGTTAATGCCCCATATAATGTTAGATTTCATTATAGAATGTTATTGTTTAGGCAAGTTATGTTGTATATTAGAGGGTGTTGAAATGACTAGAAGTGCTTAGATGTTTATAGTCAACATGAATGAATGGAATATGTTTGATGATAAAGAATGTTTATAAAAGTTATGGTAGAATGTTTAATATATAAATGTGAAGATGTTGTATGGTTGGGTGCATAGATGTGAATGTGAGGATGGTATGTGAATGTGTAAGCAGACAATGTAAATGTGAAATTGTTGGAAATGAAGGTGTGTAGATGTGAATGTGATGGTAGTATGTGAAGGTGTATATGTGTTAGATGTGAATGCGTAGGTTTATTGATTTGAATTTGAGGGTAGTATGTATAGATGTGATCTAAATAATGGATAAGCATTGATCATTGTTAAACAAATACAAAAAATTGTATATATGTAAGTGAAGATATATGACATGAATTTGAAGTTGTATATGTGAGGTGTGTGCACGGGTTTGGTTATGGGTGAGGAAATGGAGGTGTGTTTCTACAATTATGTTGGTGTATGTGTGTGTGTGTATGATAATTTCATGATAAAAAGTTATATTGTGATAATTTTTCATGACATTAAACTTTAGTTATTGTGGCCAAGTATGTCACATTAATTCATAATTAGGTAGATAATAAGGTCAAAATATTTAATTATTATTAAATTGTACAAAATAAATCACACACAAGCATCCCTCTACACTAGGTGGTGTGTGACCCTGCACACCGAGAAGCGTGTACAACGCATTGGAACATTTCACCACTTCCATAATGTTATATTTTTATTTTTCACGGTACTATTGGACTCGTTTCATGATGCAAACCGGAATTTGCAACGATAACAAAAAAATCGGTGAGGAAATATTGTTGATGGAAGAAATTGGAGGGAGGAGAAGAAACAGTGCACCAATTGCGCGAGATTTGGTAAAGAATCGCAGATATCGTGTCGAGGGAGAAGAGATAGCGAGAGAGATGAGGTAAATCTCAATATGATTTCAACGTGAACTATCTTTAAACAAGGGACTACCATCCCCTCTATATAGGAGGGGTGGGATTACAAAAATAGAAATAAAATCAAAATTCAAAACCTATCTTATCCTAATTTGGACTCTAGATATTTCTAATAGATTAACTACTAAATATAACCGACTAATTAATTAAATCGAGATCACATGCGATCTCTTTATTTAAAATAAAATTGCTATAGATTAAATAAAATTAATCAATATAAATTTAATTAACAGATTAAAAATAAAACCCTATTTATTTGTCTCATGCTGCATCAAGTCTCTTCTGCTTGAAAAATTTGTCTCCCGTCGACTTATTGGATCTTCCTTCTTGAAGCTTAACAATTTTAATTTAGCGTTCTCGATCATATTTTGGAAGAATTGTTATGGAGCAAACAAAAGAATCCAGGCGATCCTGGTGCGGTTGTTGGAGCCATTGATTTCATGTTGAAGAACATATGTGGCGCAAATGTCGACACCTACGCAGATTTTGCCCTTTAAGTAGTGCTCAAAAAATTGATGGGGAATCTTCATATCGAGCATCTCAGCCTTTGAAGAACCCATAGCAAATGAATGACATAAATTTAGGAGGAGATGATACGTTGGTAATGAATTAGACCATAGGGTCTTTAAATAGGTGAAACCCGCATTCGTAATCCTAATTGGAAAAGGTAGTAGCCCCAATTTGTATCTTTTAGCACTTATTTTTAAATATTTCCACACCAGGGGGATGAGATGAAAATTTCCTACCCCTTCACTTAAATAAAAGTCCACCCATATGTATAATTCTTTAAGATTTATATAAAGAATTTTGGGTGGGATGAGCTTCTTATAATATTTCCAAATGATCCAATTACCCCCTTTTTCATGGGATGTGAATTTCCTTTGGGTGGAAAGAAAAATAGGGTTTCTTCCGCATTCAACGATGACAGCAGAAACAGAAAGTGAGGGAGACGCGGAAGATGGAGGTGCGGATGTGATGACTCGAAAATCCCGCGATCCGGGTTAAGGTGTAAAAATCAGGGTCGTTGCGACCCGAACCACAGAGATAAATCAACAAGAAAATAAAGACCACCACAACAAAATCAAGCAAATAAAGCAAATAGCGGTCTCGCTATTTTATTATACCTGGTATATCTACCAGTAGGGATGAAAACGAATGTGAATATATTCGTATCCGATCCGCTATCATATTCGTTTTATACATATTTTGACATTCGTATTCGTATTCATTTTAAAATGGATGCGGATATGGATATCACTTTGACATTTGCTAATATTCACATTCATATTCATATATTTATTTTCGTACATAAGTATAATAATATATTTATGTATAACAGTACCTAAAAACATTTTAAGATTGCATTCACCATTGTAGATATAACTATTGTGAAATTACTATGTATAGTATATCTATTTTATGTATAAATAATCGTAAACATATATATTTTAGTTAATCTATTAAAGATTTATGTTATTATTCGTATCTGATTCGTATTCGTTTTATATTCGTGTTCGTTTTTAAGGATATGATAACACATTTTTCACATTCGTCAATATTTGTATCCACATTCGTATTCGTATTTTAAAATGGATAAGGATATGATTATACCTATATTCGTATCCGTATCCGACCGTTTTCATCCCTAGCTACCAGGGTCGAACACTAGGAGCACGGATTGGGAAAAACCTACGAAGTAGTCGAGATTCAAAAATGAAAGAAATAAAATATTTTTGGTGGTTTTTAGGTTCTTAAATTTTTTTGTGATTTTTAAAATTAAGAAAAATGAATAAAAGAAGGCAAAAATGTACAAACAAATATTTATTAAACACACAAAAACATGTTAGAAAATTAAAATAAAAATATTTTTGAATTTTTATGAATTTTCAAGTATTTTTGATATTTTTCTTAGATTTTTCTTATTTTTAAGGAATTTTCTAAAAATAAAATAAGGCTAAAAATCAAAGATGTTGTGCATCCAGAATCTAAAGGCTATTTAAAATAGTAAAATAACATACAAAATTCCAACAATAATTTTATTATAAACTTCAATAAAAATCCAAACTCTAGAAACTGAAACTGCATTTTTTTGAATTTTTAAGAATTTTTAATTATCTTTCTAAGTTTTTTAGGGTTTTTCAATTTTTAGGATTTTTATAAATCCAAATCAAATAAAAATTGCACAAAAGTAAAAACACACAAAAATAAACAAACAACAATTTTTTTGGATTTTTTAGAGACTTTTAAATATTTTTAGTTGATTTTTCAAATTAGACAGAAGTAAAATCAGAGGTTTTTGAATTTTTAGAAATATTAAATGAAAACAAAAAGGCCCCAAAAATTCAATGAAATTTTTACAAAGTGGCAGGAGCCACGTATCCAAATTTCATGAAATTTGGGTGAGATTTGCTATTTTATTCAACCATTCAAACACTCACAGCACAAAGGGACCTAGTTGCAAATTTGGAAAAGTATTCAGCCAAATAATAACACGTGGAAGAAGTGTAGGGCTGAATATGCAAAAAGCCCAAAGCAGCACGTGGTCGGTACGTGAATCAGACAAGCAGGGGCATAAATGTCATTCCTATTTATAAAAATTCAAACAGTAACAACCATGAAGTTTAGGAGAAAATATGCAAATATACCAAACAACACGTGACAGAGCACGTGTAACACACATAAAGGGACTATTTTGCAAATAAAAGAAGTACGAGGTCATGAGTGTAAATTATCCAAAATAAAAGCAACGGCTAAAAATATATACAAAACCAAACAATAAACCCAAAAAGTGCGAAGGGCCTAAATGTAAATTACCCTTATTATTAATGGACGATCCGACGGTCGATCGTCATCCACTTAAGATCTGACGACTGGGCGCGGCTGGTAAAGATTCGACGATGGATGGTGTTGATCCCTCAGATGGATCGAGTGGTCGAGATCCTCGGATGATGGACGTCTGAGATTAGAACTGGCGAGGTGGTCTCGATCCGACGATGGAGAAGCTCCCTAGAAGAACACCGATGAACTCGCCTCTGGCGAGCTTCGGTCGGTTGATACACACGACTGGGAGGTCCTCCGAGGCTGTTAGGATGGGCGAAACATTGCTGGCGATGGTCCGCAGCCACTGGTCTGCTCTGATGAGGCCAAGGACACCTGGATTGGCCCAGTGACGTCTGGCACTTGGAGCTCCTGTGCTCGGGTATTTGGACCTCCAGATGAAGCCCTTTTGCATCCAAACATGCACAGGAAAACTGCTGGGTCGAGGGCAAAGTGCCTCGACCCGTTAACGGGCGGAATGGAGTGAAGGATGAGGTGGGGCGTAACCTTCCGACGAGGCGACGACGGAGGAAGGTGAAAACCCTGTTCCTAGGCGAACCAGGGGGAACAGAGGGACGAAGAAGATGGATAGGAGTCTTGTGGAGGTGAAGGGCTCATCGGAATGGTCAATAGCTGGTCTGATCACGCAGGATGGCCCTAGGATGACTAGTTGATCGGAAATCGAAAAAGAAGAAATTGAAGCAAACTACGGGTTATCTGGGCTACCTGATGGAGGAATTCGTCTGGGCTGGAGGTCGTGGACCTACAGGGGTCTTCGCCTCGATGGTTTAACGGCAAGAAGGCTCGCCGGACCTGAGGCTCCAACACTCGCAACCTCGCTGCTACTCGCTCTCACGCCGGCTGTCACTCAGACGAAGAGGAGGAGGTCATCGGAGATGAGGGGGCGGCCAAAGATGTCGAAGAAATGGCGGCTCGAGAAGGCTATATACTCGATGAGGTCCGAGAAGATGGGAGCTTGGGTACATATTCCGAGGAGCAGTTCCCTCAAGATGACATCGAACGTGAATCACGGATCTGTCCTCGATATTCGGAGTCTCCAATCGAGAGGAGTAGTGATCGGATTGGTTCAGGATAAATTGGCAAAGAGCGGGCGAAAATCAGATCCTCGAAGTAGACCGGTCCAGGGGCAGTTGACCGAGGTCAACGTTCCCTCGTGGACCAATCAGAAATTAGCAGGGTCAAATTATTTGTAAAAAATTTAAAAATAGAAAACGATTTTATTTTAAAATATTTACAAAATGAAAAATGTTTATTTATTTTCAAACTATTTTTAGTAAGTTTTATTTATTTTTTTGAAAAATAAATTAAGGTATATACATTATATTATATACAAGTATAAAATACCAATGTATTTTATATTATTATTTTTATTTTCTTATTTTTGTACAAATACTCTAATTTTATATTTTGTTTATTTACAACATAAAATTTAGAGTATAAAATAATTTTTATTTTATTTTTATTGTTTATTTACAAGAGTGAAATAAATAGATCTAGATACATATATACATGGTATGTACAAGGGAGAGAGAGAAATTATTTGGTTTTTATTTTGATTTTTTTTCTCATTTTTATTTCATTTTTAGAAATATATACAAGGGGTTAGAAACATATTTTTATTTTTATTTTGTGAAAATAAAATATGTACAAATAGAAGGAATATATACAAGGTGAATGGCCATATCTCTCTCTACTTGTTTTATTTGGCGGTTAGGCCAATGCGTGGCCCTCCCTTGGGTTTGGGTCACTCGATATTTATTCTAAATATCTCCTTCTTTTTTCTTTTTTATTTATTCTTTTATTTTTGCACAAAAACATGCTAATTATTGATATTTAACAAAAGCATGCATAATGGTAACTTATTGTGTTTACAGCTATCTACATGGTATTTTGCCAAGATTTGTACCTAAAATAAAAGAATAAAGAGTGATGAGTGAGTATTCATCACCCCCCTATACTTTACTTTTGCTAGTCCCTTAGCAAACACTTATTTGAAAAATAAGTGAAAAAGAAAAAGGAAAAGAAAAAGAAGAAAAAGAAGGTGAATCAATGCTGATTATTAAACTTGTCTTCATTAGATTGAAGTATGGAGCTCAATCAGATCTTTGGATTATTAATTTATCAGAACCTTATTTGGACTTAGGTTTAAAACTCAACAGCCTCTAAGTTACACTTAATCTATGGTCAAGACTCCCTAACAATCCAGATCAGAACAAGTCTACATACACAAACTCTGATGACCATGAAACTTTCCTTGTACTGTGTACGTCATGTATACCTCCCCACCTCATAAACAGCAAAGTGACAACCCCCCTCAACAAGGTAACTCTAATACCCTAGTCTGGAAGCTCTTTCCTCGAGGAGTGAGGTATTCCCTTCTAAGTTCAAGTTCAACCAGCTCAAGAAGAGGAGGAAGAAGAGAATGGACCATGGCCAGTTTAGCCATGTATCCTTGGGAGCTCAACCAGTGTAGCTAAGTCTCCCTACTGCAAGCTTCATGAGATGGGCATGGGTAACATAAGCTTTGCTTTTATTTGACTATATACACTCCGGTGGGTATTTCATTTTCTATCAGACCCACCACTTTTTTTTGGAGTTCTTTTCTTTTTGCACTTTTTTTGATGTACATATGTACAACATATCTACATGGTGCAACATATATACATAAGGAGTTTTTCCTCTTGAGCCAGTAGACTATCCCTCTTTTGAAGCTTTATTGCAACCCACAACTCCTGTCTTTAGACCTCACTGCTACCAGACCAAGTTGAGACGCACTTCCTTCACTAAAAGAAGAAGAGAGGTTCCGCCTAGAAGTATTGCCCTCATATGCTACCCCAAGTCAAAGAAGACTGCCTCCTCACCACCTCATCCGTAGAGAGCTAGGTGTAAAGTGCTGGTCCAAGTAAAGCTATTGTCTGTGAGAGTCATGTGTGTGTTGTTAAGTGTTCTACTTAGGCTCATCAAGGTGACATATGATCATAGCCTAGTGGACTCAAAGAATTAAGTCACCATAGACCTGAAAAGTCTCAACCCTAAGCCCTCTAAGGTTCTTAGAATTAGGTGGATTAAGATTTTAACCAGACTCTATTTTTCAATTTAATTCCAAGCTAGTTTAAATGTCAACTATGATTCAGAAAAACTGTACAAGTATTTACAAACATGCAATTTTACAAAATTTTTGAAGGTATGCAAAATTTTTGAAAATGTTTGAAAACATGGATGTATGCATGAACGTAGAAGTTTTGCAAAATATTTACACACATTTACACAAGGGTTTTTGCAAACTTTTTGTTTTTCAAACATTTTACAAAATTTTGTACTATATACATAATTTTGGTATGAAAATATTTACACACTATTTACACAAAACATTTTTACAAACATTTTTACAAAAATAATTTTATAAATAGCTATGTATGTGCAATTAAGAATTTTATGTACAAGAATTTTTTTTAATTTTTTATGGATTTTTAAGTATTTTAGCCATTGTATTTATTAACACACTCACACAAAGTACGAGTTATGGCTAAAGTATATATGAAATATATACGACACCCCCTATACTTAGCTCGAACGATGTCCTCAGAGTGAATCAAGAGCGATGAAGAAGACATAACTCGTGCTTAGTATAGGGAAGTGAAAAGGAAAACTATACTACAAAGATGGAAGAAATGAAAAGAATGGAAAAAGATCTCGAGGTTCTCCCCTGTACTTAGGATCAAGTAATCCTAAGTATAGCATGTTGTACACAAAGGGAAATCCGAGTGGAAGAATGTACATGGTCTACCTCCCCTATACTTAGGGTAAAATATCCCTAAGTATAGGCAACAAAACAGAGGCAGAAATGAAGACAAATATATACAAGATGGAAGGGACGACATTACTCCCCCTATACTTAAGGTGAAGGATCCTTAAGTATAGGCAACGACAGGAGTAATGAAACAGAACGAAAGGGAACAACTCGGTGTTTACACTCCCCTATACTTAGGATAAGGTACATCCTAAGTATAGCAAAGATAATCCTAAGCGAGACCTGGCGTGTGAAACAAAATGAAAGAAACAAAGAACAAATCAACACGAAACACTTATATACAAAGTGGACAATGTTGAGGTGCCTCTCAACAAGCGCTAGGTTTTACACCCCTTGCTGGGCGTAAAGGTTAGGACAATGAAGTATCAAGGTTCAGGACAGCATCTGTAAGGTGAATGTCGTACTGTCATCGTAGTCGTGGTAGATGAACTATGACGAAATCAATCATGTAAAAGAAGACACCCAAGTAGGCAATCATGTGGGTGTCTGCTACCGGGCACGGATATGGGGAGATATAATCGGGATCCGGTAGCACAAATGATATCACTAGCTTGAGATCAGAATGGAGTGGAAGTGTAGAGCCGAAGAACTCGAACGTGGAGAAAGAAGGATCAGTCATGGAATCCTCCATTTTAATCATCATCTCGAAAAGGTGTGGAAAGTCAAGATCAGGAGACTCACTAAGAAAACTGATATTCGATGTACATAATGGAGAAAAATCAGATAGATCATCGAATATCTCAAAGACTGGCTCATCCTTGCGAGGGTCGTCGAGGTGAGACAACTCAGCATCAAAAAGATCAGAAGACTCGATTTCGTTATCCGACAGATCGGATACACTCTTAGAAAGTGAAATCGAGTACACATCATAAGGGACATCCTCCCGCAGATAACCCTCGGGGAGTAATGCAAGATCATCAGTGAGAAAGAGGAGATCAGAATCTATAAGTACATCTGCACTACTGGCAAGCACCCACTCCATGCACCAAAATGCTTCATCAGCTGTAGTCTGCCTCTAAACAATACGAAAACGGGAAAAGGTACTGGTCAACATCGCAGAAGCTGTCGAAGTGTATGAAACTGATCCTCGAGCTGTGGCGGTGCTGGCTGTCATCTGGTCCTCATAAAATGTATCTGTCTCATCAAAATGGAGGACAAAAGGCTCAAATACGAGACTATCTATCTCTGGCATCTCAAAATGGTATCCCGCACCGAGCTCTGGTTGCTGGGATGAGTCATGATGGTCGTCTGAATCAGAGAAGTACTTCTGCAAAATAGATGCTGAATCGTCTGGAAATGGACACTGAAATGTCTGGATTGATGGTTGTAGTAGCATGGGCTCCTCTATCTCCTAGAATATCAGATGATCTGATATCCAAGACTCGTCAACTGAAAAGTCCGGGGCTGACTCGAACTCTAGCTGGAAGACCAACAGGAACTCGATCAGTCTCTGGGTCAGAGCATCCACTGTGACAGTCATCTCCTCTATCGTCTGTACTACAGCAGAATCTATGTCCTCGATCTGGTGAGTGGAATCTATGTCCTCATTAAGTGCGGCACACCCAACTGGTACTGCATCATCCGCGTGTGTTGCCCCAACTAATGCATCTCGTGAAGATGGAGTTTGTGAAAGTGCTCTCGAGATGGCATCAAGTAAAACAATGTCGGTGATGTGGTGTGAACCATCACACGAGGTCACTACCAATGCTATGTGTTCAGCGGTCATCCCCCTCATTGAGATCTCAATAAGGTCGGTCGGTGAAAGTCCATGATCTGGAAATCTCCTCAAGAGGTCAAGAAACCTCGGCCATGCATCATGCACTGGCTCTTGGGGTTCTACTGAAAAATCTGTGATCAAAGATCGCATCATATCTGCTCTACAATGGGGATAATATCTCTGTAGAAACTCTAAGCGTAGCTCTCCCCACGTAGCGAATCTCCTTCCCAATCGTCTGTGCCATTTCATGGCTCTGTCCTGAAGTGAAAAGGGGAAGGTCTTCAACATCAGCTCCTCAGAAGTGATAACTGAATAAACCTAGGTCATACAGAACTCCTCAAAGTCGGACAGATGAAGATATGGCTCCTCGTGCACCTCCCTTGAGAATTTCGACAGTCTCTGAATAAACTCCAAGTCAAGAATGAAGGGACTGAATGTAGAAGCTGACTAAGCTCCTTGGTCTGTATGCTCATACATCATCCTGTCGTTGGAGGTGTATGAAACTCGTGTCTGCTCTCTATGCTCGTGTATGGAGTGCACTCTCATCCCAGCAAAGGAATCGCCCGTGTCTCATATCTGGTCAGTCTGATCTCCACGGGCATCTAGCACAGCATGCCCGGAAGAATGAGAAGTAGAAAACGGAAGGTCGGTCAGAGTTCCGACCTCCCTCGAGAGTGGACTGTACTGATGGTAATAGGATGGAGAAGCCGCAAGAGTCGGCAAGAAAGGAGGGTGATCCATCATCCATGGGTAGACAGAGAGAAGAAGAAAAAGAATAAAGGGTGGGTGGGAGGGAGAAAGGTAGATGGAAAGAAGATGGACAGAGGAGAAGAAAGCGGATGTGATCTAGAAAAGCAAACAAGATCGGTCAAGCAAAATCTCGATTCACCTACGCACGCAGAGCTGATGACTGTGAAGGTTTGGTCTTTTATCTTGTCGTTTTTTATTTAGGTGATAAGATAGTCTATCAGAGCGATTAAGCGAGCTTTTGGGAATCCAACGCCTCCAAGAGACTGTCCTGATCCCAAGCTAGATCTTTCCCAGCCAGTACAAGCTGCGGACCATTTACCGGCTACCAGATCGGCTCGCTCTATTAAGGATATCGCAGCCCACTTTACCGGAGATCAGAGTGATCCTCACTGGAGAACGATTAGCTCAAAACCAATAGTCTGAAGAAGGGTCGGATATGGCTCTAGCCTAGGGTGTGTGTCACTCTCTCGCCCATCCAAACCATACAATGAGGGGATTGCTCTCCCAAGACAATTTATTAGGTCATTGTCTTTAAAGATCAAGTTTGATTAACAGTCCCAATTTTATGGTTTTTTTAGGACTTTTTCAAAAATCAAACAATGTCTAACGAATTTTCTGATTTCCTTTTTATTCCTAAGTCCAGAAAATAGAGGGAGGAAGACGGAAAAGCCGATGCGCGATGAAATCTATGAATGCATGCATGAGATAGAAGGCATACCTTTCTCCAGCAGTCTACATGCAATTATCTGTGCATAAATTTAAACTAATATATATGGATGTAGTGCAAGAACCATCCTAAATATAAACTTCTATTAACGTGAAGCACCGATTTATTTGTCTAAGTCCAAGCGTGTTCTATAGGAACAAATAGGGGCTTTGGACCTAATGCTACCTGGCTTAATCAAATAGAAACCTAAGTCTAGGGGCTCAAGCACAAAAATCCACGTGAAACAAAAGAAAATAAAGCGATAAAAACCAAAACATGGTGAGGTCCCCCGAGCACACCGGTGCTCGGCGAAACAGACCCTGAAAATCACCAAGAGTCTCTGAGAGTGTCTGAGTCCGTCCCTGTATTATTACAATAATAATGGGCTGAAAAATGAAACTAAGCTAAGTCTAATCTAATTGAGCTCCCTCACTCCTGCTCTCCTCTCTCGCGCTCTACTGCGGCTCTATACAGAAAAGAGCCGCCTCCAAGTGTCGCGGTTGCGTCGGCTTCCTGAAGAAAGCCGCCTCGATCCTCAAGCCCTCGTAAGAAAGTCAAACAAGAGATGCATCAGTCCGCAGATTATTATAATAATGAAAAATGGAATAAAATAAAATAAAATACAAAAATAAATGCAAAAAATAAAAACAAAGACAAATAAAATAAAAAGAAATAAAAACAAACAAAAATAAAAACAAAAATAAAAGAAAACAGATAAAAAGAAAATAAAAGAAAATAAAAAAAGAAAAGCCACGAAAAAGCCGGGAAATGAAGAAAAGCCGACTACTAAGCCGTGCTCCCTAGCAACGGTGCCATTCTGATGACTCGAAAATCCCGCGATCTGGGTTAAGGTGTAAAAATCAGGGTCGTTGCGACCCGAACCACAGAGCTAAGTCAATAAGAAAACAAAGACCACCACAACAAAAATCAAGCAAATAAAGCAAATAGCGGTCTCGCTATTTTATTTTACCTGGTATAGCTACCAAGGTCAAACACAAGGAGCACAAATTGGGAAAAACCTACGAAGTAGTCGGGGTTCAAAAATGAAAGAAATAAAATATTTTTGGTGGTTTTTAGGGTTTTTTTTTGTGATTTTTAAAATTAAGAAAAATGAGTAAAAGAAGTAAAAAAGGCACAAACAAATATTTATTAAACACACAAAAACAGGTCAGAAAATTAAAATAAAAATATTTTTTGATTTTATGATTTTTCAAGTATTTTTGTTATTTTTTAGATTTTTCTGATTTTTAATGAATTTTCTAAAAATGAAATAATGCTAAAAATCAAAGATGTTGTTCAGCCAGAATCTAAAGGCTATTTAAAAATAGTAAAATAACCTATAAAATTCCAACAACAATTTTATTATAAACTACAAATAAAATCCAAACTCCAGAAACTGAAATTGCATTTTTTTAATTTTTAAAAATTTTTAATGATTTTTCTATGTTTTTTAGGTTTTTTTTTCAATTTTTAGGGCTTTATAAATCCAAATCAAACAAAAATTGCACAAAACACAACAATAAACACATAAACACTTTTTTGGATTTTTTAAAGGATTTTTAATATTTTAATTGATTTTTCAAATTAGACAGAAGCAAAATCAAAGGTTTTTGAATTTTTAAAAATATTAAATGAAAACAAAAAGGCCCCAAAAATTCACTGAAATTTTTACACAGTGGCAGGAGCCACTGGTCCAAATTTCATGAAATTTGGGTGAGATTTGCTATTTTATTCAACTAATCAAACACTCACAGCACAAAGGGACCTAGTTGCAAATTTGAAAAAGTATTAAGCCAAATAATATCACGTGGAGGAATTGTAGGGCTGAATATGCAAAAAGCCCAAAGCTGCACGTGGTCGACACATGAATCAGACAAGCAGGGGCATAAATATCATTCCTATTTAGAAAAATTCAAACAGTAATAACCATGAAGTTTAGGAGAAAATATGCAAATATACCAAATAGCACGTGACAAACCACGTGTAACATACATAGAGGGACTATTTTGCAAATAAAAGAAATACGAGGTCCTGAGTGTAAATTATCCAATATAAAAGCAACGACTAAAAATATTTACAGGACTAAACAATAAAAGAAAAAAGTGCACAGGGCCTAAATGTAAATTACCCTTATTATTAATGGACGATTCAACGGTCGATCGTCATCCACTTAAGATCTGACGGCTGGGCGCTGCTGGTAACGATTCGATGATGGACGGTGCTGATCTGATCCTCAGATGGATCGAGTGGTCGAGATCCTCGGATGATGGACGTCTGAGATTAGAACTGGCGAGGTGGTCTCGATCTGATGATGGAGAAGCTCCCTGGATGAATGATGAATCCACATTTCATCATCTTTATTCTATCATTTTGGCATCAAAAACCCTAGCAAATGCCTGTAAAGATCATTAATATCATCATCTTAGCATTCATGCATGTGCATTCACATAGTGTATAAAATACTGTAATTAAAGCCAAAATTATAGAATAAATAAAAGAAAAGAAAAAGAATAAAATATTGTAAATATTTTATGACCCGAAACCCCGAGACCTAGGCATCTTGATGAATAGGTCGACAAGGAATAAAGTAGGGGGAGATAAGGGCCAAAAATACCAATAAAATTCCTTTTATTTTATTCATTCTTTATTCATTTTGGGACCTATTTTTGGTTCCACTTTTCATACATCAAATGAAGAAACTTTGTACATGAAAGTTGTAGCTAATTTTATAAAGAAAAATACAAAATTGATTTCACTCAAAAATAATGTACAGATAAAAAGTTATGGTCTGAATAAAAATTCAGAATCCCAACTTCCCAGACCCGGATCTCACAACTGACAACTCCAAATGCAGCATACTCACCTTTAATTGTATATAGTAAAATAATCTATCCAATGGTGGTGGTTTCGCATTTGGCGGAGTTACGGTTTGAAAGTTGAGTTTTGGACCCACATTGTATACTTGTACAAATTAAAATATTCAATTTATTATTTATTCATTATTTTTGTATTTTTATATTTTTATAATTATGTAAATATTACTTATAATATATATGTGCATTAAAATCAGAATAAAAATGCAAAGAAAAATGAAAATAAAAATAAACATATATAGGTTATACAGGTATTCTACCTATACTTATACCTATACTTTTCACACTTATATTTTATTTAATATACAAAACATATCAGAAAAATTAAACAAAAATATATTTTTGTATATAAAAGTATTTTATAATTTTACAAAATAAGAAATAAAAATAATAAAATTAAAATACACAAAATAAAAATAAAGGCTAAAATACATAGGTATTATACCTATAAAGGGCTAAAATGCAAACTTGAAAAAATACATCTCATAAAAATAATTAAAAATCGGAATAAAATACTAGATAAAATTATAAACACTTTTTATTTTATCACCTAGTTAAAATAACAACATTTACTATTTTTAAGTGATTTATTAATACATTTTTCCAGGGTTTTTTCCTAGTTGGTCCACGTGGACCAACCAAGAGGTCAGGACTGTTGACCAAGGTCAACAGTCTGACCTACCCCCCTTAGCCTCTGCCTACCTCGTTTTTCGCCCGCTTTTGCGGATTTATCGAGGTCGCATCTTACATCTTTTCGCGAAATTTTCTTCTGCAACATTGTTCTCCTACCATCTCTCTCACTCGCCCTATGTTCTTCTTGGGCTGAGGTCCACTGCATCGTACCAGATCTCTCGTTCTTTGGACCACCCCCGTCAACCATACTTAAGCCGCCCCTTGACTCCATTTCGATTTTGAACCGCAAAATACATTCGATCTTCTCCCCTTGGTCTTGCTAAAGGTGCCCGGAGGTGACAGCTCCGAGCTCCGGGCTTCAAGGCGGCTGGATAGCACTTGATCGACGCGTGTTCCACACCTCCGGCGATGCTCCGCTGTCGAGGTATCTACCCTCTGGCCCCAGGCCATCGAGGCCGTTCTTTGCTTCGTTTTATTCCCTTCACGTTCCTCGTAGATCCAGGATCATTTCCCCCATCTTTCCGTGTTGAATCGACCACTTTATCACCTCATTGATCACCTCGCCGGAGCGCAACTCCGGCGAGCCCATATCTCGCCCTTCATTCCATTTCGAGAGCCACCTGAGGTTGAGGCATTTTGCCCTCGACCTCTGTAACCTTTTTGTGCAGGTACTGGAGCATATCGAAGCGTCTGGAGCCATTTTGATTCCTCGCCGGAGGGAGCTGGACCCCTGCCGCTCCGCCACCTCCGCACGAGAACACCGGCGCACGCCGGTGACTTTTGTCGCTTCCAGACGATAGCTGACACCTGCCAGAGCCTCCTCGATCTTTTTGCGAGCCCAAACGCCGCCGGAGCTGGACGGGGGAGCTCGAGGAACTTCGCCCAGTCGGAGCTCCTCCGTGTTCTTCCACTTGCCACCGGAACCGTCCGATCAGGGAGCCCCTCCAGACTTAACGTGGATCGTCCGATCGCCTGCACACACCACCGTAGGATCTCATCTGAGATCTGATCTCAGACGCCCACGGGCGAACCGTCATCGCGCCCGGAGAAACTGCCACGTGGATAAGTGGCGTGTCCCACGCCGCTAGATCGCGCCGAACCCCCAACCGTTGGATGTCCGCCATGCGTCATCAGCTTCGCCACCACCGTCGGATCGTCCCAGCGAGGGTATTTTGCAGTCAACCCCTCGCTAGTTTCGTAATTTCTATTTAGTCCTGAAATTTTACTGCGTAGTTTAAATATTTTGTAAACTTTGTGAAAAGGCCCTCGAACTTTCTTTATTTTCACTTAGGTCCTTCGCCACGTCACCTCACGTGACCTGTACACGTGAGGTGTGGGCTTTTTGCACTGGGACCCTCAGCCTTTGGTGTATTTTGTTTTAATACCAAAACATTTAGGGTAAGAGTTATATTTTTGGAGAAATTGCAAGTTAGCCCCCAGGATTTTGGGATATTACGTTTTGGCCCTCGCCAAGCGCGTGCAAGTCACGCGCCCTGGTGGGAAAATTGCTAAGATACCCAGGCGGGTTTTGTAATTGATGTTTGGTCCTGAAAATTGAATATTTAGTTTAAAACTTCGTGGAAATTTTGCATGTGCCCCCTGGATGTTTAAGAAATTACATGTATACCCTTGCCAGGCTTGTTTAATGATTGTGTGTTTGTTCTAATTAGTTAGACCATCATTTTAAGTCCAAAAATTCCACAAAAATAGACTTAAGCTCCTGTTAACTTGTGCTTCCACGTCCTAATTTTAGTTTTTGATTTTATTTTATTTTTCTATTTATTAAAAATCAAAACATGCTTTTTGCCTACTGTCTAGCTTAGAAAATACCAAAAAAATATCAAAATACCTCGTAAAATTCCAAAAAATTCCCTAGTGTGTATTTTACCATATTTTAGTGTCAATCCAAAAATCACTAAAAATCTCAAAAGAAAAACACTAAAAATTCAAAAACACTCAAAAACTTCAAAAAAATATATAAAATCATAGAAAACTCCAAAAATCACAAACTCAGTTCCTGTTTGTTGTATATTCCATTATTTTTATTTGAAAAATAGTTTGCAAAAATTGTGTTGTTGTTGTCTATTTTTAAGTTCCATTTTGCTCACAACCAGTACACTGTTCACTATTTTAGTTTATTTCAGTATTTAAAAATACCAAAAACACCTTGAAAAATTCCCAAAAATCATAAAAATAGTAAAAAATCTTAAAAATACCAAAAACATTTTAATTCTGAATTTTTGGTTATTTTTGCATATTTTTATAAATACTTTATCTTGTCTTTTATTACATTGCATTTAAATTCCAATATTAAAAAAATATAAAAAATATACAATTAAAAAAATCAGAAAATTAAAAATCAAAATACAAAATCAAAAAAAATTAAAAAATTAAAAACCCACAAAATTTTCTTTGCTCGCTTGCTTAGTGTAGACTTCACACACATTCACTTGCGCACAATTATTTGAATTACCCTGCTTGCTCCCTGTGTTCGAACTCTCTGCATACTTGCCCTTTACATCATTTGTCCAGAGTTAAAAATAAATTTTAACTCCACATTTATTTCTAATTGTTGATCTTTAGTGTGGGTTAATTGTTGATTAAACCTAGGATTTTGTGTGGTCAATACACCGACTGTTGACTCGCATTGTGAGTCAATACGACCGCGCTCAATTCTGCGTTTATCAATGAACACCGATGAACTCGCCTCCGGCGAGCTTCGGTCGGTCGATACG
This sequence comes from Ottelia alismoides, assembly GCA_037367405.1. Taxonomy (NCBI): domain Eukaryota; kingdom Viridiplantae; phylum Streptophyta; class Magnoliopsida; order Alismatales; family Hydrocharitaceae; genus Ottelia; species Ottelia alismoides. Next base: position 33,804 of record JAZKJV010008871.1, read on the forward strand.
CGCGACTGGAAGGTCCTCCGAGGCTGCTAGGATGGGCGAAACGTTGCTGGCGATGGTCCGCAACCACTGGTATGCTCCGATGAGGCCAAGGACACCTAGAGTGGCCCGGCGACATCTGGCACCTGGAGCTCCTGTGCTCTGGTGTTTGGACCTCCAGATGAGGCCCTTTTGCATCCAAACCTGCACAGGAAAACTGATGGGTCAAGGGTAAAGTGCCTCGATCCGTTAACGGGCGGAATGGAGTGAAGGATGAGGTGGGGCGTAGCCTTCCGGCGAGGCGACGACGGAGGAAGGCGAAAACCCTGTTCCTATGCGAACTAGGAGGAACAGAGGGGCGGACAAGATGGTTAGGAGTCTTGTGGAGGTGAAGGGCTCATCGGAATGGTCAATAGCTGGTCTGATCACGCAAGATGGCCCTAGGAGGGCTAGTTGACCGGAAATCGAAAAAGAAGAAATTAAAGCAAACTACGGGTTATCTAGGCTACCTGATGGAGGAATTCATCTGGGCTGGAGGTCGTGGACCTTGGGGGGTCTTCGCCTCGATGGTTCGACGGCTCCAGAGGCTCGGGCTCACCTTGCGGTGGAGCACGACGAGAAGGCTCGCCGGACCTGAGGCTCCAGCACTCGCAACCTCGCTGCTACTCGCTCTCACGCCAGCTGTCACTCAGACGAAGAGGAGGAGGTCATCGGAGACGAGGGGGTGGTCAAAGATGTCGAAGAAATGGTAGCTCGAGAAGGCTATATACTCGATGAGGTCCGAGAAGATGGGAGCTCGGGTGCGCATTCCGAGGAGCAGATCCCTCAAGATGACATCGGGCGTGAATCACGGATCTGTCCTCAATATTCAGAGCCTCTAATCGAGAGGAGTAGTGATAGGATTGGTTCATGATAAATCGGCGAAGAGCAGGCGAAAATCGGATCCGTGAAGCAGACCGGTCTAGGGGAGCAGTTAATCAAGTTCAACGTTCCTCCGTGGACGAATTAGAAATTATCAGGTCAAATTATTTGTAAAATCATTTTAAAATAGAAAATGATTTTATTTTAAAATATTTACAAAATGAAACATGTTTATTTAATTTCAAACTATTTTTTAGTTATTTTTATTTATTTTTTTAAAAAATAAATTAAGGTATATACAATATATTATATTATATACAAGTATAAAATACTAATAATTTTTTATTTTTATTTTTTATTTTCTTATTTTTATACAAATACTCTAATTTTATATTTTATTTATTTACAACATAAAATTTAGAATATAAAATAATTTTTATTTTATTTTTATTGTTTATTTACAAGAGTGAAATAAATAGATCTAGATACATATATACATGGTATGTACACGGGTGAGAGAGAGAAATTATTTGGTTTTTATTTTGATTTTATTTTTCTCATTTTTATTTTATTTTTAAAAATATATACAATGGGTTAGAAACATATTTTTATTTTTATTTTGTGAAAATAAAATATGTACAAATAGAAGGAATATATACAAAGTGAATGGCCCTATCTCTCTCTACTTGTTTTATTTGGCAGCCAGGCCAACGCTTGGCCCTACCTTGGGTTTGGGTCACTTGATATTTATTCTAAATATCTCCTTCCTTTTTCTTTATTCTTTATTCTTTTATTTTTGCACAAAAACATGCTAATTATTGATATTTATCAAAAGCATGCCTAATGGTAACTTATTGTATTTACAACTATCTACATGGTAGTTTGCCAAGATTTGTAGCTAAAATAAAAGAATAAAGAGTGATGAATGAGTATTCATCAGGCTGCAGTGGGGTTGGGATGAGCAGGAGTTGTGGTGGCAAAGGGGTGAGGTAAAGGGTGCAGTGGCGCGCTGGTGGGGTGAGAAGAAGGGTGCGACGACATCGTGTTGGGAGGGGAGGGTGGTGGCTGACAAACCCTAAAATTACCCCTCTTACATGAAATTAGCGATTAAAATGTACGTCGCAGTTAAGCCATCAGGATTGATGAAAAAACCACTAATTAATTTGTTAATTAAAGCCAGCGGTCAAATTAATATTCTACTTGGCAAGACCAAGGTCGAACTCAGCAGTAAAATTAATATCAAATGGCGCCGTTGCCGGGGAGCAACAGCGAGTAGTTTACATTTTTGTTTTCTTGTGATTGTTGTCTACCATAGCTTCAGTTATCTTTCTTGCACTTTTGATACATATATTGATTGAGCTATTCTGACCATCCTTTCTTGTCTTCTTGCAAGGGGACCGCGGAGCAAGGCAGATCGCCTAGGTGACCCGAAGCAACCTTGGGGGAGCCGACCTTCTTAGGTCAAGCCGGCAGGAGAGAGCAGGAGGAGTGAGAGAGTGATTAGTTTAGCTTACATTTTATTTTTGTGAGAGAGTGCTTGATAATTTGTAATAATACAGGTACTCGGACACTTGGACTCTTGAGACCTTACCGGGCCTAATTTCCGGGTGTTTGTTCACCCGGGGGCTCACCGCAGTTTTATCGTGTTTTCCCGCTTGTCATTTTCCGGATTTGTTTTCCTTTTCATTTATTTTGTGGATTGAGCCCTTAGATTGTAGGTCCTGCTTGATTCGATTAGAATAGGTCCAAACACACTAATTACCTTTGCATGTTCCTATAGATCGTTGTTGGACTTAGACTAATTAAATAGTTGGTCGTTAGCTTTCGATCCGCGCGCCGCGAGCTCTCCCCACACAAGCGCTTTCTCCTAACTCAAATGTGTTGAGCAGAGGAGGGGTGAGCCTAGACCGGACATTAGGATTGGGAGTTAGTGGCTAGCTTGTGGTTCTTCACGCTAGCAGTTGCCTACTCTAGGACGATTTCCGTTTTGCATATCACCATGTAGTATATGTTTATAAATTCTGCTTTGCATCCCGCATGAAGAGAGCTGGGATTCGCTGTAAGTCTTCTCACTTTGCATGCATCATTTAGGCACAAAGGTGAGATTTCCACCTTGGTGTCGACTTGCACGGCTTTTCCGACTCTTTTCTCCCTCTGTTTTTGGAACAAAGTAGGACAAAGAAAATACAAAAATCGTTAGGCGCTTGTTTGAATTCACTCAAAAGAAGCGATAACACCAAAAAAAATTAAAAAAGGGATTGCTAAGAAAACTTGACCAAAAATAAAATCGGTAATTGGATTCATTGCTTGGGGAGAGTAACACCCTCACTTGTATTCAGGTTGCATGGGAAGGTCTCCTTCCAAGTGAGGTGAGCGCTTCGTAAGGATTAGAGCCAAAAACCCAACTTGTGGCTGCCTTGTGTATCGCCTGGATTTCTGAAGTATTGGCGCTACTATTGTACGTAGTCGAGTAGGGCTTGGTCGCCATTGGTGACTCACTATTGTGTGAGCGCCGACCTTGTCCGAAGTACCGAGCTTAGGCCACGCCTTCACGGGTGTGTCTGTCTCACCGGCTGCGTCCGAGTAGGATCTTGCACGCTCACGGGTGATTCCGTTGCGAGCGAGGTCCGAAGTATCGGTTTCGCCTATCGACTTCCTCCCTCTATTTCTTTGGCTGAGTAGGGATCCAGGAAGGGTTACAAGGACCTCAAAAAGTGCAAGTTACAGGTTACACAGGAGGAGGACAACTATGGGGACACTTTCCCAGCAGTACTCTCTCTCCTTAGGCGTAGCGTTCTAAGGACTCGTGACAAGACTAATTCCTGAATCAAGCTAAAATTGACAAGATAAAAGCCGAACCTTCACGGCTTCATGTGTTGAGTTGGTGAACTCACCCATGCTTTGTGTTTGGTTGCTAGATTTATTTAGGTCAAGATCAAAAACACCGCACAATCGTGCGCAATTTTGTTGCATCTCATTTCACTCTTCTTCTTCTTCTTCTGCATTCCCTCTGCTCTTCCCAATAATTAAGATGATGGGACGGAGATCTCTTAGGCCGACCTTATCGGCACCGCTATCCAGCACTCCCCCTTATTCATCTAGGACTACCTCGGAGAGTCCGCTCTCCGAGCCTGAGTTTACATCCACCCTATTCCCCCTCGACCACCCTTCCCATTCTCCTTCTCTCAGTCCAATTGTTTCAGAATTCAGTGCATCACAGAGTTCAGCTCATTCGACAGCACTTGAAATGGCTTCTTTTGCTTTTTCAGAAAATCCGGAGATGGCAGACAGAGGCGAGCACCCAGATGACCATGATCACCCTCCGTTCATAATTGATCAGGTGGCCATCAACAAATCCTTGTTAGCGTCCCTGGAAACTATGCAGAGACAAATCCGTGACGAGGGTACCTTCATGGGTGATCTGATGAGAGAGATAGCGTAGATGAGAGAGAATCGACCTGGGGGCGGTGGTGGTGGAGGTGGAGGAGGAGGAGGACCTGATGCAGGAGGAGGCGATCCAGACGCTGAGAGACCACCACAGACCATCATGAGGGAATTGCACAACCCAGCTGCATCCCTCACTCATCGTTGGATCCGACTCCCGCCCATCCACGGAGATTTCGAGCTTCGGCCCCATACTATCCAGCTTCTACCCAAGTTCCATGGGTTGCCGACCGAAGAGCCGCACCTCCACCTCTAGGAATTCGAGATGATATGCAGCACCATCCATGATCGGTCGATGACCGAGGACACAATAAAGATGATCGCCTTCCCATTTTCATTGGTTGACAGTGCCGCATATTGGCTCAAACACTTTGGGCGATTCATTGATACATGGGCAGATCTCCGGACCGCATACCTGAAGAAATACTATCCTCTCGGCCGGACCAATGCAGCCAGAGCTATTATAAGCAACTTCGTCATGATCCTGAATGAACAGTTCCATGAAGCTTGGGATCACTTTCGAGAGCTCATTGACCGGTGTCCACATCATGATATATCTAAGCCCAATCTGGTTCAAGTTTCTTCTGTGGGCTGACACCGGAGCTGCAGGGGCTTGTCAACGTCTCTTGCGGTGGATCGTACTTTTCCAAGGATGAAGACGACGTCTGGGCCATTTACGAGGGCATGGCAGAAAACTCAACCGTGATGGCCCAATCCCGAGTCTACACACATCAGAAGCCCCCGCAAGGAGCGGAATCATTCCAGAGGATCGCCCGCATCGATGCCGGTCCCAATACATCGTCAGCTGCCGCAGCCCAAGTTGAATCAGTCGCAACCGACATGGGCATAATCAGTGAGAAGCTGGACCGCCTCGAGATCCTCGAGAAGAAGTAGATGCAAGGCATGGCCTAGATGGACCAAATTGCCAAGACCATGAGTGATCTGAAGACGCAGATTTTGTGCGTCCAGGAGGCACAAGCTCATTCCCAACAGCCTCCCAGATCACGTGCTGATCCGAGCAGTAGCAATGCCAACCAACCCTCTACCTCGTATCGTCAAGTCAAGCATATCCAGGCAGAGCCGGTTCCCTTGCTGCAGTACTACCCAACGCAGCCACCATCTCCAGACATGCAGATGGTGGTGTATCAGTCGGAGCAGCCACTGGTAGTTCTTCATCCACCCTCCTTCGAGCAGGAACCATTGATGGAAGTCAATGGGATATGGTACGACCAGTACCCTCAGCCCGGGATTCGTCGTGATCACCCCGGATTCCGTTGGGGCAACGGTGGCTCCTCATCCCAACAACAGAACCCTGCCCAAGGACATCAGAACAGCCAGCCACAACAGCAACACCAGCAGCCCCAGTATGCCCAGCCACAACAGTATCAGAATGGTCCTCGTCCCTCCTATCAGGGACAGCAGTGGAGGCAGCGACAACAACCTCAGCAATCTTATCCCCATCACCCCCAGTATCAACCGCAGCAGCAGTAGCAGCCCCATTTCCAGCAGGGACACTCATCCGATTCTCAGGGTCCCACCTTTGAGAACCCAGCTCTTGATGATCTTGCCCGCTTGCTCTCCGAACAGTGAGCATCTTTCAGGCAAGAAATGGATGAATTCCGGCAGGAAATGAGAGAAATAATCAAAGGGAAGGCCGCCATACCCGCTCAGATTGAACCTAACCAAACAATCTGAAAAGGAAGTCTGAGCAGGTAGAGTTTGCAGAGGATACTTCTCCTAGTGACGATTTGAATGATATGTCTTATTCTTTGAATGATGCTGATTTTGTGACTACTAGGAGCGGTAGGATGTCAGCCGGCGGTGCCTTTTCTGAGCGACAACCACCAGCTGAACCAACGCCAGAGGAGCAGAGTAGCGGTGCTGAGGCTGCTAATGAGGATATTGAAGACGGTGGTACTGAGGCCACCAATGATGGAAATCCAGACGACGGTGCTGATGCCGTCGTGAGACCAGATGCAGACGGTGGTGCTGATGCCACCATTTTGGATGCTGAGCCCGAGCGCGGTGCTGATGCCGCAGAGACAGGTGCAGGTGGTGGTGCTGAGGCCACCACATCTACTTTTGTTGAGCCACCTCTGTGATGTTCCCACATTTTGTACCTATGGACCGTGGAAACAAAAAGAAAAACAAAAATATGAATAAAGGAAAGGTTTCTGTTCACATTACGGATCCATATGTGGTGAATGATGATTATTGTATGGATTCTCCTCCTTCACAGGCACATGGACCAACTCCTAGTCCTCCATCTGTGGAGGCCCCTACCATCCCCTTCCCTGAGGCACTCCGCCGAGCAAAGGGGAATAAACGAGAAAATCCCAAAAAAGAGCAACAGGTAGAGTTCAGCAATTGGATGATAGACAGATTCCATATTCAGCTGACTCTACAAGAAGCACTTGAGCACATCCCTCTCTTCAAGAAGAACCTGAAAAAGAAGACTACCGTCCGCAGGAAGAGGAGGAACCACAGAGATCAGATCCATGTGCTCACTCATTCCACTTGCTGTACCATCCAGAACAAGCTGCCAGCCAAGCGACCAGACGCAGGAGCTCCCTATGTCAGATACGAGATTCAGGAGCAACAGTTTGATCGTACTCTATTAGACAGCGGCTCTTCAATTAACCTTCTTCCGGCAGCCTTACTCGACCGATTCGAGTTTGGTCCTCTTCTTAGGAGCAGTACAGTCCTTCAGTTTGCTGATAGGTCGACTAAGAGGCCGAAGGGGTTATTGAAAGACGTGGTCGTTACCATTCAGGGTCTGAAATTCCCCGTGGACTTCATTGTGTTGGACATTGAGATCCCTGAGTCGGTAACTGATGCCCCCATCATACTCGGACGTCCATTCTTGGCCACAACCAAGGCGGTGACCGACCATGATAGCGGGAAGGTATGTTTTCGCGTCGAGGGCGAAACCATACAAATAGAGACGATCGAGGAAACCAGAGCCAGAGAGTTAGAATGCTCGGAGCAGTCCAGTGAAGCAGCGCAGATGACAGAGGAAGAGCTAGACATCCACCAGGTTTGTGATTTTGAGATGACTGATGATGAATTTAACTGGATTGATCCTGAAGCACCGACCCTTGCCTTGCCGATAGATTCACTGTATCTACAGCTCATGGCAGTCGAGAGCCGGGAGAGCACATCCTTGGATGAGGATATACCTGAGGCTGACAGTGTTGTGATGAGTGGTGCAGATGATTTTCATTCTTGTTCGTTGATGAATCTGTGATTCATCACATCAAAAGTCAAAAATAGAGCCTTGTTCCCGAGAAAATAGAGGCATATTTCCTTTTATCTTGCATAAATAACACTCATGCATGCATCCATAATTCATGCATTTTAGCAGCTCATCTGCATTTAAATAAGAAGCCAAAAATCCCCTGTAAAATACCTCTTCATCAAAATAACTTCTTCTCTATAATATATGTATATATTCCTTAATAATATAGGGAAGATTGCTAAAAATCACCCTTGTAGAATAGCCACAATAGCCGGAGAACCTTTGTACATTAAAACACAAATAAAGCCCTCATACAAACTCCTAATTAGGTCTACTCACTCTTAGAATACTACACATTAAAAGACCTTCAAAATGAGACTAATTTCATTGAAATTGGAGCTTGTATGAGAGACTTGGGTTTTTGGGTCATTCTGTATACTACATATGTATATTTATGTATCCTTGTATTTATGTATCATATTTGACCTCATCTCCGTCTTTGGTCAACATGAAACTTGTAGATCTCATTAAGATCTACAACTTTCATGTTTTGAGTTTTTCCAAATTCGGCTTCCTCTTCTCTCTACACGTGTTTCTTCATCCAACCATTCACAGCAGGCCACGTGGCGCCCTCTGGTTGCGCCACGCGGCCCGCTGTCCATCGCCTCATCCGCCCGCGCCTTCCACCGTTGGATCTCGCTTCAGATCCAACGGCCCAGGCCTTTCCACGTACGTGACCATCTCCCAGCCATCAGATCCGCTTCACACTTCATCTCCACCGTCCCTTAGCGCCGCGCTCTCAGCTTTCCACGTGGAAGCACCTGCGCCGCTTGATCGCGCCCTCGATCTTCTCATCACAGCCGCCCATCTCCCCGCGAGTCTCGACCCTCAGATCTCCCCCGCGCTCCATCTAATCCCTCCATTCGCGCCGCTCCCTCAGCCAGACATGTGGCGCATCCATCCACCACTGGATCACTCTTCTGATCTTCCATCTCAGCCGACGCTTCCACCTCGATCCTCATCCGCTCGATCGGCCCCCACTGTCCATCACAGCCGTTCGTAACCGCCTGATCCACAGCGCGCCACGTGGTGCTTCCATCCGCCTCTGATCGCTCCTTCCCTGATCAGATCTACACCGTCGCTCCACGCTCTGATCTCCACCGTTGGATCACAAGATCCAACGGTGGAGACCTCGTCTCCTACCTCCAGGCGCCCCTCTCCCCCACGTCCCTTGCCTTGCGGGAGGGGCGCCCCCTTTCCTTTTCTGGACACACGTCGGCCATCTCCTCCGGCCGCTGACCTCCCCACGACATCCCCCACTCGTCCCTCTCCCTCGCCAGCTCCCTCGAGCACCACCATCTCCACCACACTCGCCCCACGACGACCACCAACCTCGCCACTCACCCAGCCAGACCACCTCCTTCTCCTTATAAATACTCAGCCACCGGCACCGTTCACCCCCATCCGCCACTCCAGAGAGGTCCCTCGAGCTCCAAGCTACCTATTGGTGACAGCAATTGGTTGAGTTGTCGAGCGAAGACAGAGATCCACTCCGGCGAGATCCACGCCCGCCACCGCCGTGCCGCAGCCTCCCTCGAGCAGCTGCTAGAGCTCGGGACCCTACCGATCCCTGGAGCGACGACCTGGAGCTCAAAGCTGAGCCCCATTCCCCAGGTAACTCCCTCCATCCGTCCGCCGATCTTCTTCTCCATTTTCTTGAGTTTTCTCCATTTTTATTCGCCGTCACTGACCATCCTCGCGCCTTCCAATCACCTCGACGAGCTTCGTGTCGAAGCTCCGATCCTCGCGGTATCTTCCGCGCACTCCGACGACAAGTTTCACCTTCCTCCGACCAACAGCTCCGCCATTTGGCTGGAGCTCGTTCGCCGGACCACCTCACTCCGCTGTAGGCCTCGCCGATCACTCCACTCTCCTCCACGAACACATGCACGCCTCGGCTATACGTCTAACCCTTTGCAGGTCCTAAATTCTTCATTGGCCGGAGCCTCGCCGGTGCTCCCTTCGAGCTTCATCGACATCGAGCTCCAGCACCCCTCCAAGGATCTAAAGGTCACCGGAGGCTTCGCCGTGCACTTCCGCTTCTTCCGAGCTACGTGGGAGTTGACGAAGCTCTTCATCGGCGCTTGGCAACCGAGGCGGAGCTAGGCGACCTTCACCGGAGCACCGCCTCCTCCTCCGCAGGTGGCGGAGGACCGTTCGAGACGAAGAAGCAGCGGCCGTTCGATCATCCGATCGAACGGCCCTCTTCCCGCCACGTATTCCACCACCGCGACAATCCTCGACCGTTAATCGCGCTTCTGATCCGACGCCTCGCCAGGAGCCACGCATCTTCATCGACAACCCTTGGATCCATCTTGATCCAAGGGCCTTCAGGCTGCCCCGTAGACGAGTCCGAGCCTCGGCCTCAAAGCCTAGGCTCGGTTGACCCGAAGCTGCACCGAGGCTAGTCCGAACCTCCAGAGGACCCGACCCTCGCTCCGAGCCTCCGACGTCCTCCGAACCTAGGTCGCCCACGTGAGGAGCACGTGCGGCCTGGGTTATTTGCACAGACGCCCCTGAAGCTTTTGGAAATTACAAAAAGGTCCCTGTGAAGCAGACCCCACGTGAGGAGCACGTGTCTCGTGGAGAAATTGCATACAAGTCCTGCATATTATCGGTAATTGCATTTTAGTCCCTGTCAGCATATTTATTTATTGAAGTTTCAATTTCCAGTATTGCATTTACACCCTTGTGTTTGCACGTGTCCCTAGAGTGCATTCTTCATCATTTTGAGATTCTAAAAATTGCATGTTGTTGGAAATCTTGTCCTCTATTTGTTAGTACACGTGTCTGGTTTTTGTTGGCTTACTTGAATTATTAATGAATTAATTGGATCATTTGTGACATATTTTGTCCAGTGATGACTTTTGATTTTTAGTTAATTATCTGTGCCTTCAAAAATCACCAAAAATTCACAGTAGCTTAAGGACTTCATTTCTAACACACCATAAAAATTTCATAGCTTTTGCACGCATATCGAGGCCTAAATAAATAGTTTAGTGATTTTCTTGAATTAATTTTAATTAATTCATTTCACAGTAAATTTAAGTCCTGTTAATTTTCCTAGGTCCCTTATCACTAGACCCACCTAGGAAAATTTTAGTTCTTGGAAAAATTGTGATTTGATATTTATTAAAAATTAAATACTGAAAATCACTCTGTCTGTTCATTTAATTCACAGAAAATTTATTTTGAGTCGAAAAATTCCAAAAAAATTAGTGTAGGTCATTTTCTTCATAAATAATCATCTGGCCAATTTTCATTATTTTTGGGCTTCATTTGATACATCAATTAAATTAAACGCTAAATTGGCTCACCTTGTCTGCATATGTCTGCATAAAAATTAAAAAGACCAAAAAAATTTTGATCCTCGAACATCAACACTTGAACAATTGTTGTAATTCACCTAAGGAGACAGATGCCTCCCTGAGATCGACCTTGGACTTAACCCAAGTAAAAAAATTGCCGCTTAAAGTTAACTTCACATTAATCGATAAGTGGTTTTTGATCAACCTCTCGTATCCGACTGCAACGAATCATATCAATTGATTTGGACATTAATCTGCCCGAATTAACATAGGGTGCGGGGAGCGATATCATTCATCTTCTTATGATCCCTCGGATTCAGACATTGACTGGGACGATTTTGATGATTATTTACCTTGTCTGATTCCTTCTGAGCCTATAGCCATGACAGAGCGCGAGCCAGTGCAGTTTATTGATGATCTAGCAGGCCGCCCTTCGTCAAAAATTCATGCAGAGCGAGAGTTCTCACATGCAGACCTGGTAGCCTTCACACAGACATATCAGAAGCCAGATCTGCCGCCTCCCAATTGTCCAGAACTGAAGCCTCTGCCGCAGTCGTTGAAGTACAGATTCCTTGCGGGTGAGCCGGATATGCACCCAATCATTATCTCAGCAGGTTTGACTGGAGAGCAAGAATCTCGTCTGATGGAGGTTCTTGAAAGAAACCGCAAGGCAATAGGTTGGAGTATAGCTGATCTCCAGGGGATTAGTCCGGCTCTGTGCTCTCACCACATCTATCTTGAGGATGACGCTAGACCGTCGCGTGAGTTCCAGCGACGGTTGAACCCGAATCTTTGAGACGTAGTCATGAAAGAAATTTCAAAGTGGTGGAGTGCCGATTTTATCTACCCCATCTCCGACTCCAAATGGGTTAGTCCACTACATGTGGTACCCAAGAAAACGGGTATCACGACAGTTGTCAACGAGTCTGGAGAGGAGATCGCTACCAGAGTGCCCACTTCTTGGAGGGTCTGTATGGACTACAGACGATTGAATGAGGCTACCAAGAAGGATCACTTCCCGCTACCCTTCAGTGATCAGATTATCGAGCGGCTAGCCGGGAAGAGTCATTATTGTTTTCTTGATGGGTACTCAGGATACAATCAAGTGGCCATTGCGCCCGAAGACCAGGAGAAAACGACATTCACCTGTCCGTTTGGGACGTATGCTTTCAGACAGATGCCCTTTGGTCTATGTAACGCTCCGGCGACATTCCAAAGGTGCATGTTGTCCTTCTTCTCAGACATGGTGGGTGATTGTTTAGAGGTCTTCATGGATGACTTCTCGGTCTATGGCGACGGGTTCGATGCTTGTCTTGACTGCCTAGACCGTGTGCTTCAACGCTGCATAGAGGTCAATTGTTTTATATTGGGAGAAGATCCACATTATAGTGACTCAAGGGACGGTCCTTGGCCATATCGTCTCCAACAGGGGCATGGAGGTCGATCCGGCCAAGGTGGATATCATCAGAAAACTCAATCCACCGTCCAACTTGCGTCAGTTGCGGTCTTTTCTAGGGCATGTCGGTTTCTACCGACGGTTCATTCAGGACTTCAGTCGAATTTCCCGACCGCTTACTGACTTGCTAACAAAAGATACCGAGTTTATTGTCAATGATAAGTGTCTTGCGTCCTTCGAGACTCTAAAAAAGATGGTTGTTTCAGCTCATGTCCTTCAGCCACCCGATTGGTCTCTCCCATTCGAGATCATGACGGATGCTTCAGATTTTGCCGTTGGGGCTGTGCTTGGACAGAGGAGGGATGGATTACCGTTTGCCATTCACTACGCCAGCCGGACTTTGGATGCCGCCCAGCGGAATTACACTGTGACTGAGAAAGAGATGCTGGCCGTAGTCTTCGCTCTTGATAAGTATCGATTGTATATTCTCGGATCTAGAGTGACTATTTACACTGATCACACCACCATCCGGTACTTAATGGCTAAGAAGGATGCCAAAGCACGTCTGACCAGATGGATCCTTCTACTCCAGGAATTTGATATTGAGATTAAGGACAAACCTGGAGTCAAGAATGTGGTGGCGGATCATCTCTCCAGATTGGAGAATCTTGAGGAATCTGAGCCCAGAGCACCCATCACAGAGACATTTCCAGATGAGGCGATCTTGGCTATCACCTCGCTCCAGTGGTACGCTGACATAGTGAACTATCTTGTAGCCAAGACGGTCCCACAAGGTTGGCCCAGGCAGAAACTCGAGACCTTCCTGACGAAGGCCAAGTTTTACCATTGGGAGGATCCCGTCCTTTATCATGAAGGAGGGGACAATATCTGGAGGAGGTGCATTCCTCAAGAAGAGCATTATAGCGTCCTGACATACTGCCACAAGCTTGAGGCAGGAGGACAACATTCTGGAAAAAGGACAGCACAGAAGGTGCTTCAATCCGGCCTATGGTGGCCTACTCTCTTCAAGGATTCTGATGAGTTCGTGAAGAGATGTACTGACTGTCAGAAAATGGGAACCTGCAGACAGAGAGACATGATGCCCATGCAACCCATTCACTTTTGTGAGGTTTTTGACGCATGGGGGATTGATTTCATGGGACCATTTCCTAAGAGCCAGGGATTCGAGCATATCCTGCTCGCTGTTGATTATGTCAGCCGATGGATTGAGGCCATCCCCGCCCGAGCCGCAAATGCTAAAACCGTGTGCAAATTCTTGAGGAAAAATATCATTTCACGGTTTGGGGTACCTAGAGTCTTGATTTCAGACGGGGGGTCTCACTTCATCAATGACAATGTTAGGGCCCTTGCAGACGAGTTCGGCATTGACCATCGGGTTGCCACACCGTATCACCCTCAGACTAATGGTTTTGCCAAAGTATCGAACCGGAAGATAAAAACAATCTTGCAGAAAGTTGTCCGCCCAGACCGAAAGGATTGGTCACAGCTTTTGGACTCGGTCTTGTGGGCTTATCGGACTTCTTTCAAGAATTCATTGGGGACATCTCCCTTTCGTCTCGTCTATGGCAAGCCGTGCCATTTGCCAGTGGAGATCAAGCACAAATCTTTTTGGGCAGTCACTGAGTTACTGTTAGATCCCGAGAGTATAGGAGAACAGAGAAGAGCTGAATTGGCAGCCCTGGAGGAACTGAGAGACACAGCCTTTTCCAACAGCCTATAGTACAAGGAGAAAGTGAAGACATGGCACGATTCGCATATCAGCCATAAACAGTTTGAGCCAGATCAGAGAGTATGGTTGTTTGATTCCAGGCTGAAATTATTTCCAGGGAAATTACAGAGCAAGTGGAAAGGTCCCTATGTGGTTAGGAAGGTACATGACAATGGCAGCATCGACATATCCGAACCGTCATCTTCCTCTACCTTCCGCGTCAATGGTCAACGCCTGAAGCTATATCTAGATCATGATCCGCCGACCATTGACGTTGCCCCATTCTTCTGGTATGAGATGTGTCCTTTGACTCATATCATCTGCATCTCATACATAGTGATCACTTCTATCTTCCGCTGTACAGATCAACTGTCCATATCACTCCTTCATCTGTGGATTTCTTTTCTTCTTTTCTTCTTTTCTTCTTTTCCTTTTCTATTTTCTTTATCTATCAAAAAGGTGCCGCCCTTGTAGATAGTTTTCCATACTTAGGACGTACTTTGTCCTAAGTATAGGGGGTGTGCACCCCGAGTTTTTCATTTACTCAATCCTCTCCATTGTCTCCTCTTCTTGTCTATACTTAGGGATATCTTACCCTAAGTATAGGGGGAGACAATCTGAGTACGATTTGTTCATTCCCACCCTTGACCCTCCCTGCATTGTGTACAGTCTGCTATACTTAGGATTAGTTGATCCTAAGTATAGGGGGAACAGTCAACTTCTCATTTGTTGATTCATTCATTTATTCAGTTATTCTTTAGACTTGTCTATACTTAGTACGAGTTATGTCTTTTCTTTTTTCTCCGATCTATGAGGACATAGCTCAAGCTAAGTATAGGGGGGTCGTATATACTACATATATACTTTAGCCATAACTCGTACTTTCGTATTTTCCTAATAATATGGCTAATTATTCATTAAAATGCATTAAAAATCTTTAATAAAAAGATGTTCTGTTCCTCAAATTCTTTTTGTATTTACTGATTAATAAATCAGGTGAAAATATTGTTTGCAAAATATTTGAAAAATAGTTTGAAAAACTTTGTGAACATTTATTGAAAACTATTTTGAAAATATTTTGTTACATGTTTTCAACCTGTGTAAAATGTGTGGATTGTAAAATTTCTTTTCTTTGTGTGAAATAAAATGTTTGAAAAATGATTTGCAAATGGTTTGAAAAATGGTTGCAAAAATATTTTGAAAAATCTATCTATACTGTTTTGAAAGCCTTTGCAAAATGATTTTCAAATGTGTGTACATGATTGTAAAATGTTTGTAAAAACTATTTTGGACTATAGTTTTCAACAATTGTGTGAAAAGTTTGTGTCAAAGAAGTTTGAGGAATACCAACATCACACTAAAATCCATTATTTATATATATAAAATTGACCACTTACCCTTGTAAATTCTTAAAATCCATTTCTTGTATATATAAAGAAGCACTCCCGTGTACATATTTTTTACCTAGTTTTTAGCCAAAACTTTTTGTTTTCAAAAATCCCAAAAACATTTGCAAAACTAAAATCCAAAAACATTTGAAAAATCTTTTTGAAAAATACAAAAAATTGCATATGCATATGCAAGCATCATCTTTTCAAAAAAATTCATAAAAAGGTCAAAATCTTGAAAATTGCATCACAAAAATATTTTCTACATTGCATAGCATTCACATTTTTCGGATTGAGTTTCATAGTTGAACAAGTCTAAGTAAAATCCGGAGATTGGAGCTTGATTGGACCTTAAAATCTACCTAATAGCAGGAACCTTATAGGAACTGGGTTTGAGGTACTTCAGGTCTAGTTGACTTAATTCTTTGAGGATCATCAGACTAGGTTCAATGGATTCTTGACTGCCTAAGTAGAGTATTTCGGAGCACACGCACGACTCTTGTTGATAATGACCTAACTTGGACACCTGCACCTTTCACATGGCTCAACTCAGTTGGAGTGGTGAGGGGATTGGATTTGCCGGTATGAGACGCACACAAGTGGAAACACTTGTCCTCCTATAGGGAGGGAAGTGCACCCCAACTCGTCCAGTGATTAGGAAATCTAAAGACAGGAGGCTGTGGGTTGCGATAAAGCTTCAAAAGAGGGATAGTCTACTGGCTCAAGAGGAAAAACTCCTTATGTAAATGCTGCTGTATATAGTATTCAAAAAAAAAGTTCAGGCATGTACAAAAATAAAAAGCCTGCAAGTATGTACAAAGTCAATAAGCAAGCTTGAGTTCCAAAGTCAAATATGAGAGCTTGCAGCAGGATGACTTGACTACACTGGTCTTGCATCCCAGGATAGGTAGCTACACTGGCTACCGTCCATTCTTCTCTTCACCCCCTCCTCTTGAGCTGGTTGCCACTTGAACTTAGAAGGGAATACCCCGCTCCTCGAGGATGGAGTTATTGGATTGGGGAATCATTGGGTTGTCGTACTGGAGAAGTCAGTTTCTTTGTCATTCTAGTTGGGGAGAGCCACCATCACTTACACTGTACGAGTCAGATTCATAGTCGTAAGAGTTTGCGTATGAGTTGAAGTATGTCTGACCTGGCTATTGAGGAGACTTGGACAGAGTTTTGGGATTCTCGGGGACTGTTGGATTTCAAACATGGTTCTCACTAAGGTTCCGCCCGCACTAAAATTACAAAGGTCCGACTTAAGCTCCAAACTTTGATTTTGTGAAGACAAGTTTGATACTCAAATTAAATCCAAGTTCTTCTTTTTCTTTTCTTTCTGTTTCTTTTTGCACTTATTGCATAAGTGTTTGCTAGGGACTAGCAAATGTAAAGTATAAGAGGATGATGAATCCACATTTCATCATCTTTATTCTATCATTTTGGCATAAAAAACCCTAGCAAATTCCTGTAAAGATCATTAATATCATCATCTTAGCATTCATGCATGTGCATTCACATAGTGTATAAAATACTGTAATTAAAGCCAAAATTATAGAATAAATAAAAGAAAAGAAAAAGAATAAAATATTGTAAATATTTTATGACCCGAAACCCCGAGACCTAGGCATCTTGATGAATAGGTCGACAAGGAATAAAGTAGGGGGAGATAAGGGCCAAAAATACCAATAAAATTCCTTTTATTTTATTCATTCTTTATTCATTTTGGGACCTATTTTTGGTTCCACTTTTCATACATCAAATGAAGAAACTTTGTACATGAAAGTTGTAGCTAATTTTATAAAGAAAAATACAAAATTGATTTCACTCAAAAATAATGTACAGATAAAAAGTTATGGTCTGAATAAAAATTCAGAATCCCAACTTCCCAGACCCGGATCTCACAACTGACAACTCCAAATGCAGCATACTCACCTTTAATTGTATATATAATAAAATAATCTATCCAATGGTGGTGGTTTCGCATTTGGCGGAGCTACGGTTTGAAAGTTGAGTTTTGGACCCACATTGTATACTTGTACAGATTAAAATATTCAATTTATTATTTATTCATTATTTTTGTATTTTTATATTTTTATAATTATGTAAATATTACTTATAATATATATGTGCATTAAAATCAGAATAAAAATGCAAAGAAAAATGAAAATAAAAATAAACATATATAGGTTATACAGGTATTCTACCTATACTTATACCTATACTTTTCACACTTATATTTTATTTAATATACAAAACATATCAGAAAAATTAAACAAAAATATATTTTTGTATATAAAAGTATTTTATAATTTTACAAAATAAGAAATAAAAATAATAAAATTAAAATACACAAAATAAAAATAAAGGCTAAAATACATAGGTATTATACCTATAAAGGGCTAAAATGCAAACTTGAAAAAATACATCTCATAAAAATAATTAAAAATCGGAATAAAATACTAGATAAAATTATAAACACTTTTTATTTTATCACCTAATCAAAATAACATCATTTACTATTTTTAAATGATTTATTAATACATTTTTCCAAGGTTTTTTCCTGGTTGGTCCACGTGGACCAACCAGGAGGTCAGGACTGTTGACCAAGGTCAACAGTCTGACCTACCCCCCTTAGCCTCTGCCTACCTCGTTTTTCGCCCGCTTTTGCGGATTTATTGAGGTCGCATCTTACATCTTTTCGCGAAATTTTCTTCTGCAACATTGTTCCCCTACCATCTCTCTTACTCGCCCTATGTTCTTCTTGGGCTGAGTCCACTGCATCATGCCAGATCTCTCGTTCTTTGGACCACCCCCGTCAACCATACTTAAGCCGCCCCTTGACTCCATTTCGATTTTGAACAGCAAAATACATTCGATCTTCCCCCCTTGGTCTTGCTAAAGGTGCCCGGAGGTGACAGCTCCGAGCTCCGGGCTTCAAGGCGGCTGGATAGCACTTGATCGACGCGCGTTCCACACCTCCAGCAACGCTCCGCCGTCGAGGTATCTACCCTCTGGCCCCAGGCCATCGAGGCCGTTCTTTGCTTCATTTTATTCCCTTCATGTTCCTCATAGATCCAGGATCATTTCCCCCATCTTTCCATGTTGAATAGACCACTTCATCACCTCATCGATCACCTCACCGGAGCGCAACTCCGGCGAGCCCCTATCTCGCCCTTCATTCCATTTCGAGAGCCACCTGAGGTCGAGGCATTTTGTCCTTGACCTCTGTAACCTTTTTGTGCAGGTACTGGAGCATATCGAAGCGTCTGGAGCCATTTTGATTCCTCGCCGGAGGGAGCTGGACCCCTGCCGCTCCGCCACCTCCGCACGAGAACACCGATGCACACCGGTGACTTTTGTCGCTTCCTGGCGATAGCTGACACCTGCCGGAACCTCCCTGACCTTTTTGCGAGCCCAAACGCCGCCGGAGCTGGACGGGGGAGCTCGGGGAACTTCGCCCAGTCGGACCTCCGTGTTCTTCCACTTGCCATCGGAACCGTCCGATCAGGGAGCCCCTCCAGACTTAACGTGGATCGTCCGATCGCCTGCACCCACCACCGTAGGATCTCATCTGAGATCTGATCTCAGACGCCCACGGGCGAACCGTCATCGCGCCCAGAGAAACTGCCACGTGGATAAGTGGCGTGTCCCACGCCGCTGGATCGCGCCGAACCCCCAACCTTTGGATGTCCGCCACGCGTCATCAGCTTCGCCACCGCCGTCGGATCGTCCCAGCGAGGGTATTTTGCAGTCAACCCCTCGCTAGTTTTGTAATTTCTATTTAGTCCTGAAATTTTATTGCGTAGTTTAAATATTTTGTAAACTTTGCGAAAAGGCCCTCAAAATTTCTTTATTTCACTTAGGTCCTTCGCCACGTCACCTCACGTGACCTGTACACGTGAGGTGCGGGCTTTTTGCACTGGGACCCTCGGTCTTTGGTGTATTTTGTTTTAATACCAAAACTTTTAGGGTAAGAGTTTTATTTTTGGAGAAATTGCAAGTTAGCCCCCCGGATTTTGGGATATTACATTTTGGCCCTCGCCACGCGCGTGCAAGTCACGCGCCCTGGTGGGAAAACTGCTAAGATACCCAGGCGGGTTTTGTAATTGATGTTTGGTCCTGAAAATTGAATATTTAGTTTAAAACTTCGTGGAAATTTTGCATGTGCCCCCTGGATGTTTAAGAAATTGCATGTATACCCTTGTCAGGCTTGTTTAATGATTGTGTGTTTGTTCTAATTAATTAGACCATCATTTTTAGTCCAAAAATTCCACAAAAATAGGCTTAAGCTCCTGTTAACTTGTGCTTCCACGTCCTGATTTTAGTTTTTGATTTTATTTTATTTTTCTATTTATTAAAAATCAAAAACATGCTTTTTGCCTACTGTCTAGCTTAGAAAATGCCAAAAAAATATCAAAATACCTCGAAAAATTCCAAAAAATTCCCTAGTGTGTATTTTACCATATTTTAGTGTCAATCCAAAAATCACTAAAAATCTCAAAAGAAAAACACTAAAAATTCAAAAACACTTAAAAACTTCAAAAAAATATATAAAATCTTAGAAAACTCCAAAAATCACAAACTCAGTTCCTGTTTGTTGTATATTCCATTATTTTTATTTGAAAAATAGTTTGCAAAAATTTTGTGGCTGTTGTCTATTTTTAATTTCCATTTTACTCACAACCAGTACACTGTTCACTGTTTTAGTTTATTTCAATATTTAAAAATACCAAAAACACCTTGAAAAATTCCTAAAAATTATAAAAACAATAAAAAATCTTTAAAATACCAAAAACATTTTAATTCTGAATTTTTGATTATTGCATATTTTTATAAATACTTTATCTTGTCTTTTATTACATTGCATTTAAATTCCAATATTAAAAAAATATATATAAAATATAAAATTAAAAAAATCAGAAAATTAAAAATCAAAATACAAAATCAAAAAAAATTAAAAAATTAAAAACCCAAAAAAATTTCTTTGCTTGCTTGCTTAGTGTAGACTTCACACACATTCAATTGCGCACAATTATTTGAATTACCCTGCTTGCTCCCTGTGTTCGAACTCTCTGCATACTTGCCCTTTACATCATTTGTGCAGAGTTAAAAATAAATTTTAACTCCACATTTATTTCTAATTGTTGATCTTTAGTGTGGGTTAATTGTTGATTAAACCTAGGATTTTGTGTGGTCAATACACCGACTGTTGACTCGCCTTGTGAGTCAATACGACCGCGCTCAATTCTGCATTTATCAATGATCACCGATGAACTCGCCTCCGGCGAGCTTCGGTCGGTCGATACGCGCGACTGGAAGGTCCTCCGAGGATGCTAGGATGGGCGAAACGTTGTTGGCGATGGTCCGCAACCACTGGTATGCTCCGATGAGGCCAAGGACACCTGGAGTGGCTCGGCGACGTCTGGCACCTGGAGCTCCTGTGCTCTGGTGTTTGGACCTCCAGATGAGGCCCTTTTGCATCCAAACCTGCACAGGAAAACTGATGGGTCAAGGGTAAAATGCCTCGATCCGTTAACGGGCGGAATGGAGTGAAGGATGAGGTGGGGCGTAGCCTTCCGGCGAGGCGACGACGGAGGAAGGCGAAAACCCTATTCCTAGGCGAACTAGGGGGAACAGAGGGGCGGACAAGATGGATAGGAGTCTTGCGGAGGTGAAGGGCTCGTCGGAATGGTCAATATATAGCTGGTCTGATCACGCAAGATGGCCCTAGGAGGGCTAGTTGACCGGAAATTGAAAAAGAAGAAATTGAAGCAAACTAAGGGTTATCTAGGCTACCTGATGGAGGAATTCATCTGGGCTGGAGGTCGTGGACCTTGGGGGGTCTTCGCCTCGATGGTTCGACGGCTCCAGAGGCTCGGGCTCACCTTGCGGTGGAGCACGGCGAGAAGGCTTGCCGGACCTGAGGCTCCAGCACTCGCAAACTCGCTGCTACTCGCTCTCACGCCAGCTGTTACTCAGACGAAGAGGAGGAGGTCATCGGAGACGAGGGGCGGTCAAAGATGTCGAAGAAATGGCAGCTCGAGAAGGCTATATACTCGATGAGGTCCGAGAAGATGGGAGCTCGGGTGCGCATTCCGAGGAGCAGATCCCTCAAGATGACATCAGGCGTGAATCACGGATCTGTCCTCAATATTCAGAGCCTCTAATCGAGAGGAGTAGTGATCGGATTGGTTCATGATAAATCGGTGAAGAGCAGGCAAAAATCGGATCCACGAAGCAGACCGGTCTAGGGGAGCAGTTGATCAAGTTCAACGTTCCTCCGTGGACGAATTAGAAATTATCAGGTCAAATTATTTGTAAAATCATTTTAAAATAGAAAATGATTTTATTTTAAAATATTTACAAAATGAAAAATGTTTATTTGTTTTCAAACTATTTTTTAATTATTTTTATTTATTTTTTTAAAAAATAATTTAAGGTATATACAATATATTATATTATATACAAGTATAAAATACTAATAATTTTTTATTTTTATTTTTATTTTCTTATTTTTATACAAATACTCTAATTTTATATTTTATTTATTTACAACATAAAATTTAGAGTATAAAATAATTTTTATTTTATTTTTATTGTTTATTTACAAGAGTGAAATAAATAGATCTATATACATATATACATGGTATGTACATGGGTGAGAGAGAGAAATTATTTGGTTTTTATTTTGATTTTATTTTTCTCATTTTTATTTTATTTTTAAAAATATATACAATGGGTTATAAACATATTTATATTTTTATTTTGTGAAAATAAAATATGTACAAATAGAAGGAATATATACAAGGTGAATGGCCCTATCTCTCTCTACTTATTTTATTTAGCAGCCAGGCCAACGCTTGGCCCTACCTTGGGTTTGGGTCACTTGATATTTATTCTAAATATCTCATTCTTTTTTCTTTATTCTTTATTCTTTTATTTTTGCACAAAAACATGCTAATTATTGATATTTATCAAAAGCATGCCTAATGGTAACTTATTGTATTTACAACTATCTACATGGTATTTTGCCAAGATTTGTAGCTAAAAAAAGGATAAAGAGTGATGAATGAGTATTCATCAGGCTGCAGTGGGGTTGGGATGAGCAGGAGTTGTGGTGGCAAAGGGGTGAGGTAAAGGGTGCAGTGGCGCGCTGGTGGGGTGAGAAGAAGGGTGCGACGACATCGTGTTGGGGGGGAGGGTGGTGGCTGACAAACCCTAAAATTACCCTCTTACATGAAATTAGCGATTAAAATGTACGTCACAGGCAAGCCATCAAGATTGATGAAAAGACCACTAATTAATTTGTTAATTAAAGCGAGCAGTCAAATTAATATTCTACTTGGCAAGACCAAGGTCGAACTCAGAGAGGCAACTGAGTTCTTAGATTGATTAATAGGTGATCTAGAACTTAGATTTTCAAAGATGCATTTTAAAAAAATAATGCAAATAAATATGAAATGTAATTTTGGACAAGTTTAGGGACTAAAATACAATTTTTGATCATATGATATCCAAAAATCCTAAAACTTGTTCAGAATGTGAAATGAATGCTCTGATTTTTTTTTGAATTTTCTGATGTGAAATGAATTAATTATGAATCAATGAGTCATGCATGATGATTTTTCGCATATTAATTTTAATAAATAAAAAACAATTTATTTCTTGAAAACAAAATTATCCTAAATAAGTCTTTGTGAGAGGAATCCATGAAAATTAATAAATCCAAGAAATAATGGGTCTACGGTCTATTAAAATGAATTACTAATATCACCAATTAATTTATTGTGACCTTAATATTTGTCCAAATGGGGTGATTTTTGGGCACAGTGTAAAACACATTAAATCTACCTATTGTGAATTTTTGGAGTAACGGTTAATTTAAAATAGAATTAATAGCACGTAGTGGGTAAAATATGTAATTTTCCATTGAAAAATTTATGATAAATTAAATATATTCCACAAAAAAATCAATCAAATATCTACATGACAGAGAATAGGTTGTTCTACAATGTACTATTTTTGGAATTGAAAATTAATAATGAAATGGTATTCAAATAGGGATACAAACAGAGGGTTCTACTTGCAAATTAAGAAGATAAAATAAAAAATAGCATAAAACATGCACGTCTTTAATTACCGAGACCCTCGAGAGGGTTGTTGCAACTTTTCCAGTAAGGATGGTGTCATGCACGTGAGGGCTAAGCGGGGCTCTTCTGTTATTTGTTGAATTTATAGGGCCAAGGGCCTAATTTTTTGCCTCGTGTACGTGATGTGCACGTGGAAGGGCCTTATTGAAATCTCTAGATCTGTCGAGGCTTCTCGTCACTATAAGAAAGTGCAGTTTTGCGACCACATGTGAGGTGGTAAAGTAGTGCCCTGTTGGTACCAACGTAGTCACAATCCCCTATTGCGACCACATTTAGTAGCAAAATATGTGGTCGGGCCAAGACGGTCGTAAACTATCTGCGACCACAATGTAGTCGTAAGGTGGTGGCAATCTGTAGTCGTTCATAGTCGCTATATAATCACAATGTAGCGTCAACTTTTGGTTTAACTCTGACTAAAGAAACACCATATTGCGACTAAATGGTCACCACAGTTATGAATTTTCACGAATACTTACAGAGTATTCTGCCACCACTGCATTTACAATAACAACCATGTTACTACTACTGTACTGCTACAGTAGTAGTGAGGTAGTTGCAATATAGTAGCAGATGTTATTTGCCCACTCATGTGACTACCATGTTGTTACTACAGTGGTAGCGAAATAGTAGCCGAGTTGTCGCAAACTCTGCTATCCTGAAAAAAAATAACCTGTAGCCAAGAGTAGAGTAGATGATTCACCTGTAGTATAATATAATCAACCAAGCTTCTTGAGATCCTCCAATCAATATTATAATATAATCAACATGTTAACTGTAGTTACAATTAAATGTAATCATCTTTAAGAAAAATGAATCTTTCATGTATAAAGCTAAAAGTTCAAAACAATAGAAAGGTACACATTCAAGACATGGCTGACATCTATAAGTTGAAGACTATACAAAACAAAAGTTAAAAAGCTAAAAGATCAAGATACGTACCTATTAGTTTAAGACAATAGAAAGTTAGATACAAGTTCATGATAATCTAAAGCTACAAGTTCAGGAAATATAAAACTACAAGTTCAAGTGCATAAAAATTACAAGTTCATGACTTACATTTAGACACTAAAGTTCTTAACATTACAAGATTCTGTCATAAAAACTTTCTTTTCCTCCATTCCGAAAAAACAACTTCCTTTGTCTTTGCCTTTTCTTTCCCCTTGTTCTTCTTGTCCTTATCTTTTTTTGTGGCACTTTTCTACTTTCTGTAGGTTCCGAGATTACAACCCCTTTGCGATGCGAGACTCTATATGCGGTGGCATCGTCTTCGTCCTCGTCTTCATCCTCCTCTCCATCCTCCTCTTTGTTCTCATCCTCCACCCTGTGAACTTTTGGAATTGTAGTCCTATTAGTTATAAGAAGAAAAATAATTCATTCATTTCAAAAATATTAGAAAGATGAATCAATGTATGTACTAAAACATAAATTAGACTATAAGACATACCTTAAATAATTTACGTCCTCCTTCAAAGAGACCATTCCAGAAGATAAATTTTGCAATCCATATGACATGGTACCAACTGTGGATACCAGTGAATTCACAGCTTGTAATAGTTGTCTAAACTCATCCTCAGATATCCCTGACTGTTATGTTGGAGTGTTATACATTGAGGTCTTCCCCAAATAAGTGGATGCTCCAGTAGAATCAGAAGATGATGAGAACTTGGCTGGCAAACCACCTAAAGTCTGCCTTCTATTAGGTCCCACTTCACGCTCTTTAAGGACTTCTTGCCATAAGCTAGCAACAAAGTCCACCTCCCCTTCAGATTATGGGATACCGACCCTTTCTGCATACAACTCCTTGTATCGATCCTACAAGAGAATTCTTTTAGTTATATACCAAACAACTATAATTTTATAGCAGTAGTAGTATGCATACCATCACCGCCTTCGCCTCAGGTGTAGACCAATCACCCCCACTTGTATGCGTAGCAGTCCATCATTTTTCCAATGATGGGGGCCGATTGTCAGCAACACTCTATTATTGTCCATATGTTAATCATCGGTAAAAGTTGAAACTTAAAAAAGTATAAAAACTTGTACATACCATTTCAATCCTCAGAGTACCAAAACTTTTTGATCCATTAGTGGATCTGATTGACTGCTTCCCCCTATTTGTCTTCCCCGCTTCAGAATGTTTTTGAAAAGTCTCTTGAGTAAAGAGATCGCAATAACGTCTCCACCTTTCTGGAGTGCACCATGATGTACCACATGCTTTTGCCCTCTCCCAATCTTCCACATCATCAATCTTTTTAATTGCAGCTTTTCTTGCCCTGTAAACATTGTCTTTGACACGATCTGTTGCTAATTTCACCAGGGCTTGCTGATACATTTCTTTTGTGTGGGCCGAGGGTAAAGCAAACAAATTCTACAATTCAAATTTTGGTTACTACTAATCAATTGTATAATTAAAAAATAAAATGTTTCCTTCAAAATAGTTCTTACATAGACACCATTCAAAATTCTCTCTTGTTCATCGGGAGTCATGCAACTCCATATGTAGTCTGAACAATCTTGCATGGAGCGGAATGCCTTACTAAGCGCCTGAGCTACTGCATACTGATGATCAAGAGTATACCTAAATATTGAAAACAATTTTATAAAATTATAGATAAAACATAACTGTGAATAAGGTTCTACCTAAAAATTCAATAAAAGAATAAGTATGTGTTGGAAATACCCGTCACGTAAAAACTGTAAGACCCTGTGTGGATCCTGAGGTGGAGGAGATGGGGTCGGTTGAGAGGGTAGACACTGTGTAGGGCCCTCAGACTCATGAGGACTATGCAGTTGGCTGAAGGACTGTGGTGTGAGCTGACGAGTACGTGTCACACTAGGAGGTGTCCCTATTTGAGGAATATAATGAACATATTGTGGAGGGACTTGTAAACCATTCTCTTTCATGTAAGCGACAAGCTTCGCAACCTCATCATTACGTTCATCTATAGACAAAATTTTATTAATTGAAATAAACATATAACAATGTATAAAGATATGAAATTATACCACTGGGGTCCAGGGTACGACGATCATCCTGGTGTAAACCCCTAGGACTTTGAGCATGTGTGATAGTCATTTCCTATATACATACACAATCTCATTACTCAAATAATTTCAAAATAATAAATTTGTTGAATCACCAAAAGAAGAACATTGATAAGAGCATTACGTTTAAGAAATTATTGCAATATTTTATGGTGTCTCATACTCTGGAATAAGCAAATTTGTTGATGCACAATCCACAGTTACGTGTTCACTATCATCGATATAAATGTATGACATCTTCTTCAATATTGTGAGACGATCATCTCTTTTTCTTTTTTTCCCAACATTAGGTACATAACATATCTGCTCAACTTGTGTGCTAAGGATAAAAGGTTCAAATCTTTGTATATACTTTCGAGGGGTGACAACTACAATATTGTGTACGTGGTCAACAACCACGCCATGTTGTGGATCATACCAGTTACACGAAAATAAAAGAGTTTATTAGGGGTGGCATATAATATTCAAGTTCAAGCACCTCATTGAGAACCCCATAGCAATTCAGGTTGTTCTCGCCGTAACAAGATCCCTTAACCATCACGCCAGAGTTGTACGTAGTTAAGCTATTGGTCGTGTCAAGGCAATGAAATCTGGACCCATTACCTAAAAAACCCTCTTATGACATGATCATATAATTTGGACCGAGTGCAAAATTATTTAAAATCTTATATCTGTGATCTGTTGGATCAATAAGCTTTACTCTTTCCTTAAACCAAGCATGAAATGTCCTCCTAAATTCTTCAATCACGTCTTCATCAGTAAAAAGAGGATTTTCCATCATTAGTTTATCCCTATACTCCTTGCAAAAATAACTTAATGATTAAGCATTTAACTACTTATATTGTGATTTAAAGACAATGTGATGGTTACATACTCTGCAAAAGGTGTCACTTCGTCTGTATTATCTAGAACGTAAAGCTCAGCAGCTTCCTTCTCCTGAGAACTCATCATGCGTGGCTTCCCTTTTTTCAAAAGTCGACCACAAGTACGGAAGCTAGAGAGACTAACTAAAAAATCATCGTGGCCATTGTACTCATTTTGTATTGGATGATTGTGCACAGTTTCCAAATTGTCTGACAAATATCTTGAACAAAAGTTTGCAACCTCTTCTGAAATGTATTGTGCTCTTATCGATCCTTCAACCTTGTTTTTATTTCGAACCTTTCTCTTTAAGAAAAATATATACCTATATGTAGGTTAAAATACATTATGAGATTGCATAAAATTAATACTTTAACTTGATAATTTCAATGTAAAATTTACCTCTCAAATGGATACATCCAACAGTATTTAACAGGTCCACCAACTTTAGCTTCATAGGGAAGGTGTGTCATTAAGTGTTCCATTGGGTCAAAAAAGATGGAGGAAATATCTTCTCAAGGTTACACAACATAATAACTACACTCTCCTCAAGGCTTTCTATATCTTTGACTAACAACTTGGCCGAGCATACACATTTAAAAAAGTGACTCAAATCACTTAGAACATCATGAACTCCCTTCGATAATAATCCTCTAAAAGTAAGAGGTAATAATTGCTCCATAAATACGTGACAATCATGACTTTTCATTCCCTTAAAAATATTTTTCTTCAGATCAACAAGTTTGGATATGTTCGACGAAAATCCATCTGGCATTTTTAATTTACTAGCCCATTGACAGACATCTTTCACTTGATCTCTACTTAAGCAGTATATGCCCATCTTCTGATTCTATTAGGCCTAACTCAGGACGAGCGCAAAGTTTCATAAGATCTCTGCGAGCGTTCTCTGTATCTTTTATCTTACCAGTGCCATTCATTACCGTGTGGAATACATTGTCAAATACATTCTTTTCTATATGCATAACATCTAAATTGTGCCGGATAAGTAAATTTGGCCAGTATGGTAGTTCCCAAAAGATACTAACTTTCGTCCAGTTATGGTTATCCCCAAATCCTGGAAGAGGTTGAACACAATCATCTGAACTCTTTAACTCCATTAGCCTTCTAAATATCTCATGTCCGGATAGCCTGACAGGTGGATCTGAATCTTCAATTGTATTTCTTCTGAATGCCATCTTTTGTTTCCTATATAGATGGTCCTTCGGTAAGAATTGTCGATGGCAGTCAAAGAAGCATAATTTTTGACCATGCTCAAGTTGAAATGCTTTCGTATTTTCCATGCAATATAGACAGCTTCTTTTCCCATGTGTACTCCATCCCGATAGCATTCCATATGCTGGAAAGTCACTAATTCTCCACAGTAATCCTACTCTCATCTGAAATTTACTGCAAGTAATAGCGTCATATGTCTCCTGGCCTTTCTCCCATAGTTCCTTGAGTTCGTTAACTAATGGTCTGAGATAAACATCCAAATATTTTCCAGGATGGCTTGGACCAGGCACAAGTAAAGTTAGAAACATATATTGCTTCTTGTTGCACAACCATGGTGGTAAGTTGTACGGAGTGATGATAACTGTCCAACACGAGTAATCTTTCCCCCGACCATGTGGATTAAATCCATCAGAGGACAAACCAATCACCACATTCCTCTTATCCATAGCAAAAGTGGAAGATGACTCCATTAAAGCCCTCCAACAAGCTGAGTCAGAAGGATGTTCCATAAAGTCACAACGGATATGATATGCATGCCAAGTCATGTCTTTAGCAGTTTCTTTGCAATAATAGAGTTGTCGTAAACGCGGTGCTATAGGAAAGTAACGGAGCACCTTCTGTGGAACATTTGTCTTCATATTTAGTTTATATCTAGGTTCACCATATTGTGGACATTTAGTCTCATTTGTAAATTTTTCCCCATAATAGATGATATGATGGTTGGGGCATGCATCAACTTTTCTGATAAGCCAAGTGTACTCATCATGGTTTTTATTTTATAATAGGTACCAGGTAGGACATTATCTTCCGGAAGCATTCTCTTTATAATCTTAACCATGGCATTGAAACTAGCATCAGTCATATTATACTCAGCTTTAACTGTTAGCAACTCGGTAACAGTAGATAGGAGAGAAAATGATTTACAACCAGGCCATAATCCCTCCTCAGCCTTTTGTAACAATTCAATAAAATCTTTGGATTCTCCATTGAATTCATCATCACAACCCTCTGAAGAAGGTTAAAGTCTGGATCTGCTGCGTCCATAACCATCTCAACAAAAGGATTGTCTGACATCTGAGTCCTCTCTCGGTAAGTTGCTCGGACCTCTCCATGAGCATAACAACATTTGTAATCATTGACAAAACCATTCTTGCACAAGTGTTCTGCCACAACGTCTCTAAATTGTTTCTTCGTCAATCCACATTTCATGCACGGGCATATAATCTTTCCATCTATGTCAACTATTCTGTCTCCTTGGGCATAAGCAAAATTGAGAAAGCCTTCTACACCAATAAAAAATGGCATGCAAATGGAGCCATTCACTACGTAGTTATACATCCATTCCCTTGTCGAACTCATTGCTCTACCTACAACGAGATCATAATAGTTATTTAGACACATAGTTTGATATGATAAAAACTTATCCTCTAATGAACAAAAGCAACACCAACATACATATCTTCATTCACCCTTACATTATCCTCTAATGGTCAGAACCTCATTACTGTAGATAAAATAGTTAACTTGGAAATGTAGCACACACACAAGAGAATGTGATTCTTTGAAACACGCTTCTTTATTTGCTTGCAATTGCCTCTCTCTTTTCCCTCTTTCCTTTTTACCTGTGGTTTCCTGTCTTGCGGACGAGTGTGATCTTGGAGGGATTGCTTAATTGCAAGTGATGGGACTATCTATATCATTTTGATCAAATTTTTGAAGAATTTCTATGTCAATCGTCAAGTTCGATGCTAATGTTTCTTGACACGGAGCATCCTTGACGTTGCTGATGCACACAATAAGGAGCACAGTTTGGAAGGGAGAAAACTCAAGGAGAAGAAAGACAAGTACTTATTTTAAAAATGCAAAAATGCCTATGTACCATCATGGATCCGATCTACCCTCATTCCTAGTATAACTAGTGAGGTACTACATCATTCCACAGCCAAAGTGTTATGATGGGAGTCTCTGTGGACTATGTACACATTTGCTAGGATCCACATACGACAAAATGGGTGTCTTCTTTCAGAGTATATTCCACAATACGGGGCCTTTAAGAGGCTTCATTCCTATTATCATGGTTGTGTGTGTTTCTCTCTCACAAACCAAAATTAGACATTTTTAGCTATGGTCAGGTGTTCGGAATCTCTCCTAAATTGGTTGTCCCCAACTAAAGTGCAGGGTTTTAGCTACAGGGTCTTTTTCATCCATCTTGCTGATGTAGTTCCTAGTAATCATCCATCTACTTCCATAAAGACACAACTACTTCCATTAGTTGTTCCTGTTCAGACCATACCCACATAGCCATCCTATTCATACAATCAAAGAGCAAATAGGGTCAGGGGAGAAAAAAGGAGCCTCCAACTATACGGTCCACACCTTCCCTACCCATACAATAGGAAACCTCCAAAGACAACCCAATAAGCAATACTTCCCACCCCACAATTCTGTTCCCATGTTACAAACCCATGTAAAAGACCACTCAACTTTCCCAATTGTTGGGTTCCACCACCAGATTTAGACCCTCTCCATTTGAGATATAGATCCATACATTTCCTGACAAAACATTAACTTTTGGTATTTTAGACTTAATTTACAACATCACACTTTGCATGCTAAACTCTTCTTATATCATTAACTATGTCCGTGTTTATTCAGGTAACCTGACTGTAGGTTGGCGGCTTAGTCGCTATATTTATTGCATGTGGTAACAAGTGACTAAGTTTGAACTCGAAACGTTTGAATGCGGTAAATTTTCATGGCAACAAGACATTATAGCAAGATGCTTAGTCAACTCAAACTCAAAATGGACAATTGTTGCACATAGCGGAATCAGATGTGAGTCAAACAATCATACAAGCAAGCACAAGACAATGGCAATACAAGATATATGAATTTCCCTCTTAACCAGGCTACTTCTCGATGATGACAGCGGGTCTCTCTTTATGCTGGTGAAACAATGTACAAAAGGTGGATAAAAAAATCTAACCCTAGATGGGTTATATAATACAAACATAAATCTGAAAACTGAATGTTGTTTCGGGATGGTTATCTCATATATTACAAGAATCAAATTCCAAAAACCTAGATATTTCAAACCAAGTACTTCATGATATTGAAAATTAAAGCAACTGACCAAAAAGCACTCACAATTGCAAATTAACGCAATATTTAACTTCACGTTCCAACCAATAGAAAAAGGGGATGAATATAAATTAACAAAACATGTTCACCTCCACGGTGAAGCACGGTGAAGGCTCGCTTGACGGCAACCGGCTGCAGTGCCTGGGGCTGTAGTGGTGGCGTGAGGGCGTCGGTGGGGTTAGTGTTAGTGAAACCGTGTGGGTTGGTGGTGGGTGGGCTGGCGGCGTGGGTGGAGGTGGAGGACGGCGGTGGCTGTGAAGGAGGAGGTGGTGGAGAGGGGGCGACAGTTGGTGGTGGGACGAAGAGGAGGTGGTGGAGATGGGGAGGAGGTGGCAGTGGCTGTGAAGGAGGAGGTGGTGGAGAGAGGGCGACGACGAGGTGGTGATGGATATGGGGAGGAGTCTGCGGTGGCTGGGAGGGAGGAGGTGGTGTAGAGGGGGCGGCGGCAAGGAGGTAATGGAAATGGAGAGGCCGATGGTGGCTGGGAAGGAGGAGGTGGTGGAGAGGAGGCGACGGTGAGGAGGTAGTGGAGACGGGGAGGAGGCGGTGGTGAGGAGGTAGTGGAGACGAGGAGGAGGCAGCGGTGGTTGTGAAGGAGAAGGTGGTGGAGATGGCGGCGGCGAGGCGGTTATGGAGATGGGGAGGAGCCGGCGGTGGCTGGGAGGGAGGAGGTGGTGTAGACGGGGCGGCGGCGAGGAGGTGATGCAGATGGGGAGGCCGGCGACGGATGGGAGGAGGAGATGGTGGAGAGGGGGCGGCGGCAACGGGGTAATGGAGATGGGAGGAGCCTGCGATGGGGTTGAGAGCGGGAGGTGGGAGGGGGTTCGGGAGGGATTGACCAAAAGTTAGGGTTTAGAATGGTGGGGCCCCGCGTAAAGTTTCCCAAAATTTTCCCACTATATTGCGACCACATTTTGATCGCAAATTCGTCGCAAAAAGTAGGGACTACGATGTGGCAGCTGAATAGCCGCAAAATAGCCGCAGTACGTTGTGCGACTACATACCCACTGAGTGTGGTCGCAAGCCCTTAGTCGCAAAAACTGCATTTTCTTGTAGTGCGTGCAAATGTGCCTTGGGCCTAGGGCTCGAAGGCTCGGAAGCCTTCTGCAACGAGGCCTAGGACCTCGGATCTCACCAAGAAAATGTCAGGTTGTCACCACAGTGATCGTTTTAAGGAGCAAATCGATGGATGGAGAATAAGGGGTGCGGCGGGGTGCTTAAATATAAGAGGGGGTGGGCTGTGCTTTGGGAAGGCGGTAATTGAAATCGGAGATGGAGGGATTCGTGGGGTTGTCGAGATTCGCGAGGATGCACTGGCCATGGAAGGAAAGGCGACCGAAGATTACGGGGAACGACGGAGGGAGGCGAAATTTAGGGGGCAGCGCCGCTCCCAATTGGGAATGGGGAGGAAACGGAGGAAGAAGATGGCTCTGGGGCCGTCCGATCGGCCGAGATCGGACAGCCCAGATCATGACACTTGGTGCCTTTTTTATTTTAATTATTTTTTCATAAATTTTTAATTTTTATTAATAAATTTTTTTTATAAAAGAAATAATAAAACACTAAAAATGGGTGACACGTGGCAGCTCCAGGAGTGCCACATGTTAGCCCCAGAAAAATCAAAAATAAAAGATAAAGATAATTCAAAACGAAATAGAAATGACCTCGGATTGAAACATTTCCTTCATAAAAGTTGCTCGTCTTGATGAGATCTACAACTTTCATGAAGGGATCAAAACCAAAATCGATCATTTGCACAAAGTGATATTTTTGGGGTATCCTATGTACATAGAATACCTTGATTTTTGGGTTTCTATTTTTTTTTCATTTTTAAACCAGATAAAAAATCCATAAAAATATGATAAAATCAAATATAAATATTTACATATTTTTTTTTGGATTTTTATTAAGTAAGAAAAAGAAGAAATAAAATAAAATACGAAAATGACACTTTTTGTACAAACTGTTAGTGAAGACTCAGACTCGGTTAGTTTCTTTGATTTCAAGCTCAGTTTGTATTTGGATTTTTACGCATTTTAATAAAACTTTTATCAAAGAAAATAAATGAAAAAGAATTAAAATAAAATAGTCAATTATGTACATAAAATAATAGGCCAAAAACCGATGAAATACAAAATGTACAAAAGAGGCCCAAAACCCAACTTTCACATATGAGCTCCGATTCACTTGAACTTGGTCTTGTTTTGAAGGTATTTGAATGTGCATTAGTTCAAAAGTGAGTAGGATCAAATCAGATGCTGGATGAGGAAGATATCAAGGTTTTAGTTCAGAAATGCTAGAACTAGGGTTTGGATTTTTGGTCCACTTGTTTAGGTTACTGATTTTTTTTTGTATTTTTAATTTGTTCTTGTCAGTAATATATACACAATGGAGTGGTTTTGTGTCAATTAGAGTTAGCATGAATTAATTAAAAATCAGGGAAGTTAAGCTATTATACATGTCAATTGGACTGGGATTTTTGGTTTCTTATTTTGTGCAAACATAAGTGATAAAATGCAATTCTTATCAAAATATGTATGAATGCTAATTATGCAGAATAAATAAAGAAATGCCAATGACTTTTAGGTGGTGTTTGGTTGGTGGGTTATCCAGGGGTGGATAACCCGATTTTGTGTTTGTGTGTTTGGTTGGTGGGTTAAGGGTTGGGAGGGTTTGTGTGATGTGATTGTATTGGAATTTGAAAAAGTTGATAGTTATTATGGTATGATTGTATTGAAATTTGAAAAAGTGGGTGGTTGTTGTGATGTGATTGTATTGAAGTTTGGAATAATGCGTAGAAGTTGAGTATTTTATGATTTTTAGATGATATGATGGTATAATATATTTTTTTGATGGGAAGGGAGTGGGCCCCACTAGTGGGTTAAAAGGGAGGGTTTTGGAGGATTACCCACCCAAAGTGGGGGTAACCCCCCAACCGAACATGGCCTTAGGGATTTGAGTTTAATTCATCATTTTAGAGTGATGAATCTGAGATTCATCACCCCCCTATACTTAAACCATGCCCGTCCCTGAGCATCAAAAGCAATGCAATGAGTTGAAATGAAATTGGGTTCCAAACCAAGACCATGAGTGGAAGGTGAAAATGAAACTAGACCTAACCTTTAGATTGGCGGAACTTCTGTGAGACTTAGAATTTTAAAATTAACTGCCTTCAAGTTCTACACATCATTGTCACAGTTTCTCAGAAGTCATCTTAAATCGATACTCCTCCCAAAGCATACCCCATGAACATTGAACAATCGACTCATGTGTGTGAAAGGTTTTAGCTCTTCCCATCCAGAATGTCGGATTACCATGCAAACCTCCTCTCCAATAACTCGTCCTCGGGGAGTCAGGTATTTCCTTCTAAGGTCTATCGTGTTGTGTTCACAATCGAAATGAGTGAGAAGTTAGAAGAAGGAGAAAAGAACTGGAGGGTAGCCGGTGTAGTCACCTCTCCTTGTGAAGCTGACCAGTTTAGCCAAGTCTCCACCAAGATCTGTAGGTTTTCTTGAAGCTCGGACCTTTTTGGTCGGATATTTATTTGGTAGTGACTTCTTTGTATTTGGATTTTTGGTGGTTCTGCTTGGATCTTGTTGTGCCCCTACGGATATAGAATCTTTTTTTCTGTACATGTTATGGGGTCTTAGAAAAAATTATGCCCAGCCGTCCATCCCTTTTCCGAAGCTTTATTTCTACCAGTACTCCGATCTTCAGATTTCCACGCTACCAGAAAAGAAACCCACATAGTCTTCCAACACCCCGTCTGAGTTGAGCTAAGTGCATAGTGCGAGAGTACAAATTAATTCCTTATTCCAGAGTTGTACCCAGAATGAAGAGACTAGGTTAGACACTAAGAGTCAAACGCTGCATATTGTCATGTTGAACTTGAAGAATTACGTCATATACCTGAAGTTTCTAAAATCCTATTTCTCGGTGAAGTTCCTATGAAAATTAGGTGAATTAAGGTCAAGTCCAGACCACTCTCGGTTTCCGCTCATAACTTGGTTCAGAACCCAAGAACTTTTCACAAATGCAAATGCATGTAATGCTGGATGAAGTGCAGGTGTGGGACATGCAGACACAATTTTTTTTACTTTTAATTTTTTATGCAATTTTTTTTATTTTTGTGCAAAAATGAATAAGAAGCCATTTTCAAAAATTTTGGTTGGACACAGTCAGTGTTAGTAGCAAAACTTTTTTTGTTTTTATTTATAATTTTTTATTGTTGTTTGTTTTTTTCAAGGTAATTACCCACCCCGTAAATACATATAGACTTACGCGAAAGTACGAGATATGGGTAAAATATATACACAGTATATATACACCCCCCTATACTTAGAGAGTGTTGTGTCCTCAGAGCACAAGAAGCGTAAAGAAGACATAGCTCGGGCTAAGCGTAAGAGAGTGAAAGAAAAAGAACAAGATAGATCGGTCCGCCCCCTATACTTAGGCTGCGAACAGTCTAAGTATAGAAGAAGAGTGAAAGATGAGGCGGTTGGGATATGTGAATGAGGAGAGTATATACAGATGAACATCGGTTCCCCCTATACTTAGGCTTTGGTAAGCCTAAGTATAGAAGAAGGGTGGAAATGAGGTGATTGTGAGAAGGAGAGAATGGTATGTACAGATGGCATCGCCCCCCCCCCTATACTTAGGCCTTGGCCTAAGTAGAGGAAGAAGATGTACAAGGAGACCGATGTGGTCGGGAGGGAGCGTGGGTAGTCGATGATTAAGGAGGTTTTCGGCCGATCTTTTTGTGAGCTTGTGGTAGAAGATTCTAATGATAAGAAGGAGATGAAGCATATGGTTCCCAACCATTATCAATGTTATCTTCAGAGAAATCATGTTGGAGAGTAGATGAAGCGTATGAATCGGATGAAAGATAACCATCATCAGAGTTATCCTCAGAGGAATAGTATTTGAAAGTGGAGGCACTCCAAATATTCTTGTTTTTAGTTGCTTCGGTTGTTTTCTCAGAATTCGTTCCTTCTTGAGATCAAGAGATTTGTCATCGGATGAATACTCTGAAGCACCAGTCTCAGTCAGCTCATAAGAAATTATTCCAGTATATTTGATGAGACCAGGAGAATTGGCTTTAGACGAATAATAGTGCGGAACAGGAGTTATCCAATGGGAATCGAAGTTTGGATCCTTGCGAAGGTAGGGTTTTAGAACTGCCGAACAAACCTCACTCATGTAGATTACCTTTTCCGGACATGATGAGGAACCATCAGATGATTCCTCTTCCGGAAGGTCAAAGGTGACTTTCTTTTTAGATGCAGGAGCAGTCCTTTTGTTTCGTAAAGGTGTTGGTCCTGGGAGTGAGGTGTTGACACTTGAGTCTCCAGATGAATAACCACTGAAAATTTTCTCCTTCGTCGGTGTATGTCCCGCGTACATGTTCTTATTTTTCTTAATGTTGGTGCACTCTTGAGTTGGAATGATTTGGTTAAGATAGTCAGAGTAGGTTAACTCAAGGTGAGCCCATGCATATGTCTCAGGATCATATACGAAACACTTTTCCAGAGCAGCAGGAAATGGAATAGTAGGGAGACTCTCTGCATGTTCGTTCTCAATTGATTTGATATTGGATCACTCTTGAGTTGGATTGATTTGTTCAAGGTGGTCAGAGAAGGTATCGGCCGACTCAGGGTGAGCCCATGTATGTCTCCAGATCATATGAGTCATATACTCGATTTTCCATGGTGAGAGCAGGTGATGAATCCCCATTCATCGCTCTTTATTCTTTTATTTTAGCTACAAAACCTTTGCAAAACACCATGTAGATACCTGTAAACAGAATAAATTACCAAAATGCATGCATTGTGTAAATATTAATAATTAGCATGTTTTTGTGCAAAAATAAATGAATAAAGAAATAAAGAAAAAGAAGGAGATATTTAGAATAAATATCGAGTGACCCGAACCCAAGGGAGGGCCAAGCATTGGCCTGACCGTAAAAATCCTAAGTAGAGAGAGATATGGCCATTCCCCATAAAAATACTCCTTCATGTACATATTTTATTTTATTAAAAATAAAAAAATAAAAATAGGTTTCTATTAATTTGTATATATTTATAAAAATAAAATAAAAATGAGAAAAATAAAGTAAAAATAAAAAAATAAATTCTCTCTCATCAGTGTATATATCCATGTATATAGAATAAAAGATGTATTTATTTCACTCTTGTAAATACTTAATAAAAATCAAATAAAAATATTTTTATATTCCATATTTTATGGTGTAAATAAATAAAATATAAAATGGGAATAAATGTACATAAATAAAATAATTAAAAATAAAAATAAAAAACACATAAGTAAATATACATGTATATAATAATAATATAATGTAAATACGTAATTTATTTTTCAAAAAATAAATAAAAATCACTAAAAAATACTTTGAAAATAAATAAACATTTTTCATGTTGAAAATATTTTCAAATAAAATATTTTCTATTTTAAAATGAATTTACAAATAATTAATAAAAGGAATAATCTGATTAGTCCATGGGGGATTGTTGACCCCTGGTCAACTCTCCCCCGCGGACCTCTTCTTCGCGGACCTGGTCACCGACCTGATTTCTCCGATTTTTCCCGGATCAGTCCGCCACCCATTCCCTCGAACCCTAGGCTCCGACTATCGACGATCAATATGTGATTCATGCCTGACATCTTTCCTAGGGATCCGAGCTCCGATTTGCTTGCCCGACTCCCATCTTCTCGGACCCCTCACCATATAAAATTTGACCCCCCGCCGACTTCACTCCTATCTTTGGCTATCCCCCTCGCCGCCGATGAGCTCCTCTTCATCACCTGAGTGACAACTGCGTGAGGGAGAGTTGCTGGGAGGACACGAGCGTCGGGAACCATCGATCCGGTGATTTTCACTACCGTGCTCCGCCGCAAGGTGAGCCCGAGCCTCTGGTCCCGTCGAACCATCGAGGCGACGACTCCGGAGGTCCCCGGCCTACAGCCTAGACGATTTCAGCCACCCTTTAGGTCAGATGCTCTCTAGTTTCTTCTAATTTTAGATTTTTCAGATTTGCACCGCCGGCCTTCGCCGGCCAATCCCCGTAGCTCCGATCACCATTTCACCCCCCCGACCACTCCATCACCTTCACCAGACCCCTCTCCATCTTCTTCGCCCCTTCGCTCACCCTAGTTCGCCCAGGAACAAGTTCATCGCCCTCCTCCGTCGTCGCCTCGCCGGAGGGCGCCGCCACGCCTTACACGATCACCTCCTTCGCCCGCTAACGGGTCGAGGTAGTTTGCCCTTGACCCAGCGTTCTTCTTGTGCAGGAATCACAGGCAAATGGGCTTCATCTGGAGGCCTGACTACTGAAGAACAACTGCTCCAGGTCCACCTCGCCGCTGGGTCGTTCTAGGACTTCTCAGACCCATCGGAGCATTCCACCACCTGCGGAACGATACCAGCTACCTTTTCACCATCTCAGCAGCATCGGAGGAGCATTCATGCGCGCGCAATGGTCGGGCGAAGGTCGCCGGCGACCTGTTCTTCCAGAGGCTCCTCCACCGTCCGATCAGGCGTAGCCCCATTTCTAATCTCAGCCCTTCGTTCACCAGGGAGCCTCAATCGTTGGATATAACTCAGGATCTGATCTGAGACGTCAATCATCGAAAGGGTACCAGCCGCTCTCGACCGTTGGATCTCAAGTGGATTCCCTTTCCGTCGTCAGATCTTAATAAGAGGGTAATTTGCACTTTGGCCCTCCTTAGTTTTTATATTTCAGTTTAGTCCTGTAAATATTTTTAGTCGTTGTTTTTAATTTGAAACATTTGCATCTGGGACCCGGTGTTTGTTTTATTTGCAAATCACTCCCTGTGAATGTAGTGCATTGTGTCGACACGTGATCTGTGGAACTTTTACATCTTTTACCCTGTGGTTTTGAGTGGTTGTTGTTTATATCTTTTTAAATAGGAAGGAAACTTATACCCTTCTGTGCCTGAATCACGTGCTGCGCGCGTGTTGTGGTGGGACTTTTGCAAAAGGGTCCCTAGGCTTTTTAGGCGTGTTAATGTTTGACCCCTGAACTAAGTTTCTTTGCACTTAGGTCCATGTGTGCTGTGGCTTTTGTTTTTGTTGAATAAAATATCAAATTAAATCCAAATCAAGTGAAATTTGGATACGTGGCTCCTGTCACTGTGTAAAAATTTCACTAAATTTTTGGGACATTTTTAGTGCTTTTTGTTATTTTAAAAAATCAAAAACCTTCATTTTTGCTAATGTTTGAAATAGAAAATCAACTAAAAATATAAAAATTCATCTAAAAATTCTAAAAAAAATTAGGACTTGTTTATTTTGTTGTTATCTAGCTCTAGTTCGATTTTTAGCCTTTTTGGATTTATAAAACCCATAAAAAGTACAAAACCCTAAAAACCTTATAAAAATTATTAAAAATTATATAAAAAAAATGCAATTTTGGTTTCTGTAGTTTAGTTTTTAATTTACTTTCCATAAAAATTACCTTCAGATTTTTATAGGCTAATTATCTATTTTTAATTAGACTTTCAAATCTGGTTGCACATTGTTTCTAATTTTTAACCTTTTTCTATTTTTATAAAATCAACTAAAAGTATAAAATTCTAAGAAAATCACCAAAAACACTTAAAATATAAAAAACACAAAAATAATTTTATTTGAATTTTCTAAGTTGGTGTGATGCATTGAATAAATTCTTGTTTGTGTGCTTTTTCTCTTCTTTCTATATTTCCTTTATAATTAAAAATACAAAAAATTGAAAATATATAAAAATCCACCAAAAATATTTATTTTTATTTTTATTTTATTTTAGACTACTTCGTTGGCCGATTCAGCCAATCCGTGCTCCTTGAGTTCGAACCTGATCGCTATACCAGGTTAAATAAATAGCGAGGACCGCTTTGTGAATTTATTGATTATTTTGATTTCTTTGGTGTTCTCTGATTTTCTTGATTGACCGATCGTCGAGATCTGGGTCGCAACGACCCGTGTTTTTATACCTTCACCCGGGTCTTAGTGAATTTTTCGGTCATCAGAATGGTGCCGTTGCCGGGGAGCATGGCTTAGTAGTCTTTTTGTTTTTCGTTTTTATTCGGTTTTTAGTTCCGCGGCTTTTCCCACGGCTTTTTATTTTCTTTCGCGGCTTTCCCTGTTTCTTTTGTTTCTTTTTATTTTAGTTTATTTTATTTTTATTTTTGTTTGTTTTATTTTGTTTATCTTTATTTTTATTTTCGCATATAGTTCCATTTTATTTTATTTTATCCTGCTATTTTTATAATAACTGTTTCTGGTACACCTCTGTTTGTTTGCTTGTGAGGGCCCGAGGACCAAGGCGACTTTTCTCGAAGAGCTGACGTAACCGCGGAAAACGGAGGCGGCTCTCTTCTCTACAAGTATTTTCAGTCACATTAGTATAGTAATAATACAGGTACTAGGACTTTCAGAGACTTGTGCACTTTGCGAGGTCTGTTTCGCCGAGCACCGGTGTGCTCAGGGGACCCCCACCGTTGTTTTATTTTTGTCGCTTTTCTTTTCTTTGATTTCACGTGAATTTCTGTGCGTGAGCCCCTAGATTTAGGTTTTTATTTCGTTGAGCCAGGTAGCATTAGTTCCACAGCTCTAATAAGAATATCTTTTCCTATAGATCGCGCTTGGATCTAGACAAATAAACCAGTGCTTCACAATAATAGAAATTTCTGTTTAGGACGGTTCTCGCCTTTGCATCTATATAGGTAGTTTAAATTTATACGCGGATCATAATTGCATGTAGACTGCTGGAGTCAGGTACGCCTTCTATCCCGTGCATGCATCATTGATTTCCTTGCACATCGGCTTTTCCATCTTCCTCCCCTATTTTCTGGACTTAGGAATAAAAAGGAAACGGAAAATTCATTAGACGTTGTTTGCTTGAAAAATACCTAAAAACAAAAATAATAAAATCGGGATTGCTAATCACACTTGACCCTAAAAGACACGTCACTTGAAAATCTGTCTTGGGGAGAGTAACCCCCTCCTTGTTTGGTTTGGATGAGCGAGTGAGTGACCCGCATCCTAGGTTAGAGCCATATCCGATTTCTTGACAGACTACCGGCCTTTTATTCGGGACAGTCTGTTAAGAATATTGGATTCCTATCAGCTCACGTAATCGCTCTGAAAGACTGACTTGCTCACCTAAATAAAATTGACAAGATAATTAATCGATCCCTTACGGTCTTCAGCTCAGTGTTGAGTAGGTGAATTGGGGGTTTGCTTTCACATCTTGTGTGTTTCCAAATCCCTCCCGCCTTCCCATCTATCTGCTCCTCTATCTATTTATCTATTTCTCTCCCTCCCTCCCTCCCTTCAGTCTTCTACTTCTTCCTCTTCTTTATCCCTGGATGATGGATCCCCATCACTTCTTGCCGACTCTTGCAGCTTCTTCACTTTGTGACTATCAGTCCAGTCCACCTTTGAGGGAGGTTGGATCCCCGACCAACCTCCCGCTCCCTCCCTCCCATCCCTTTCATTCTTCTGGGCATGCTGCGCTACACGTCCGCGGAGTTCAGATTGAGCAGATGCGAGGCCCGGACGATGCCATTGCTGAGTTGAGAGTGCACTCCGTACGTGATCATAGAGAGCAGATGCGAGTATCAGATGTCTCCTATGCCAGTATGGTGGATGAACAGATAGGACAGAGAGCTGAGGCAGCTTCTACATTAGGTCCATTCATTCTGGATTTGGAGCTTATTCAGAGATTGCCAACATTTTCAGGGGAGGTGCATGAGGAGCCCTATCTTCACCTGTCCGACTTCGAGGAGTTGTGCAGGACACAGATTTATTCAGATATCACTGCAGAGGAGATGATGCTGAAGACCTTCCCATTCACACTTCAGGATAGAGCCATGAGATGGCACCGACGGTTGGGAAGGAGATTCGCTACATGGGGAGAGCTACGCCGAGAGTTTCTACAGAGATACTTTCCCCAGTATAGAGTAGAGATGATGCGGTCCTTGATCACAAAGTTTTCAGTAGACCCCCAGGAGCCACTGCAGGAAGCATGGCCGAGGTTTCTTGACCTCTTGAGGAGATTTCCTGACCACGGACTTCCACTGACAGACCTTATTGAGATCTCCATGCAGGGGATGACCGCAGATCAGATAGCACTGGTGATTACCTCATGTGGCGGTTCACACCGCAGTTCCGACATTGACTTACTGGATGCCATCTCGAGGTTAATTTCACAGAGACCATCTTCACGAGATGACATAGTTGGGACAACACATGAGGAGGTGGCAATACCAGTGGGGTGTCACACTACATGAGGATACAGTTTCTACACACTAGCCCAAGGACATGGATTCTGCAGCACCACAGAGTACAGAGGACATGACTGCGACAGTGGAGGTTCTGACCTAGAGTCTACTGGAGTTCCCATTGGTTTTCCAGCTAGAGTTCGAGTCAGTCCCAGAGTTTTCATTTGACGATTCTTGGATATCAGATCTTCTGATACTCCAAGACACGGACGAGCCCCTGCTACTACAGCTATTGATCCGGCCATTTCAGAGCCCAGTCCCAGATGACTCGGTTTTTCTTTTGCAGAGACACTTCTCGGAGTCAGACAGATATCATGACTCAGCCCAGCAGCCACAGCTCGATATGGGATACCACTCTGAGAGACCAGACATAGATAGTCCGTATTCGAGCCGTTTGTCCTCTACTTTGATGAGACATATACATTTGCTGAGGATCAGATGACAGTCAACATTTCCTCTACTTTGATGAGACATATACATTTGCTGAGGACCAGATGACAGTCAGCATTGTCGCAAAGCAAGGATTATCCACAACCACATTGCCAGCCTTCGCGATGTTGACCAGTACCTTCTCCTGCTTCCAGATTGCTGAGAGCCAGACTTCAGATGATGATGCATCCTATTGCACAGAGTGGGTGCTTGACAGCAGCGCAGATGCCCTTATAGATCCTGATCCTCTATTTCTCACCGATGATCTTGCATTCCTCCCGAGGGTTATCTGCGGGAGAATACAACACATGATGAGTACTCGGTTTCACCTTCTGAGAGTGTATCCTATCTGGAGGATCACGAAACCAGGTATTCTGATTCTTCTATTGCTGAGTTGCCTCACCTCGACGACCCTCACGAGGATGAGCTGATCCTTGAGATATTCGATGATCTATCTGATTTGTTTCCATTATATGCATCAGATATCGGTTTTCATAGAGAATCTCCTGATCTTCACTTTCCATACCTCTTTGAGACGCTGATTGACATGGAGGATTCTATCACTGATCCATATTTCTCCACGTTTGATTTCTTCGGCTCTGCACTTCCACTCCAGTCTGATCCGGAGACGATGATTTCTTTTTTGCTACCGGATCCCGATCACTTATTCCCATATCCTTGGTCGGTAGCAGACACCCGACTGATTGCATACATGGATGTCTTTCTTTACACTGTTGATTTCGTCGTTGTTCTCATACCGAGACTGCGACGACAGTACGACATTCACCTTACAGATGTCGTCCTGAACCTTGACACAGCGTTATCCTAGCCTTTGCGCCCAGCTAGGGGCGTAAAACCTAGCACTTGTTGAGAGGCACCTCAACATTGTACCCTTTTGTATATATGTGTTTCGTCGTGATTTGATCTTTCTTTCTTCCGTGTTTGTTTTCACCCTAGGTCTCGCTTAGGATTATCTTTGCTATACTTAGGATATACCTCATCCTAAGTATAGGGGGGTGGAAACACCGAGTTGCTCTATTCGTTCTATTTCATTACTCCTGTCATTGCCTATACTTAAGGATTCTTTACCTTAAGTATAGGGGGAGTAATGCCCCTCCATCTTGTAGATATTTATCTTTATTTCTGTTATTTCGTCTCGTTTTCTACCTCTGTTTTG
Organism: Ottelia alismoides; assembly: GCA_037367405.1. Taxonomy (NCBI): domain Eukaryota; kingdom Viridiplantae; phylum Streptophyta; class Magnoliopsida; order Alismatales; family Hydrocharitaceae; genus Ottelia; species Ottelia alismoides. The sequence goes on from JAZKJV010008871.1 coordinate 78,544, forward strand.
TTGCCTATACTTAGGGATATTTTACCCTAAGTATAGGGGAGGTAGACCATGTATATTCGCACTCGGATTTCCCTTTGTGTACAACCTGCTATACTTAGGATTATTTGATCCTAAATATAGGGGGAAACCCCGAGATCCTCTTGCATTTATATTCTTTCATTCGTCTTTGTATATAGCCTTCCTTTTCACTTCCCTATACTAAGCACGAGTTATGTCTTCTTTATCACTCTTGACTCTGAGGACATCGTTCGAGCTAAGTATGGGGGGTGTATATATTCCATATATACTTTAGCCATAACTCGTACTTTCTGTGAGTGTGTTAATAAATAAAAATGGCTAAATCCAAAAATCCATAAAAATTAAAAAATTTTCCTTGTAAATAAAATATTTTATTGCACATACATAGCTAGTTGTACAAATTATTTTTGTAAAAATGTTTGTAAAAATCTTTTGTGTAAATAGCTTGTAAATATTTTGATATCAAAATTATGTATACAGTACAAAATTTTTGTAAAATGTTTTGAAAATCAAAAGTTTGCAAAAACCGTATGTAAATTTGTGTAAATATTTTGCAAAACTTGCATTCATGCATACATCCATGTTTTCAAAATATTTTTCAAAAATTTTGCACATGTGTAAAAATTTTGTTAATAGCATCTTTGTAAATACTTGTATAGTTTTTCCTGGATCATAGGTCACATTTAAACTAGCCTGGAATTAAATTGAAAAATGGAGCTTGGTTAAGATCTTAATCCACCTAATTCTAAGAGGAACCTTATAGGGCTTAGGGTTGAGACTTTTCAGGTCCATGGTAACTTAATTCTTTGAGTCCACTAGGCTATGATCATATGTCATCTCGATGAGCCTAAGTAGATCACTTAACAACACACACATGACTCATATAGACAATGGCTTTACTTGGACCCGCACTTTACACCGAGCTCTCTACGGATGAGGTGGTGAGGAGGCAGTTGATGAATCTGTGATTCGTCATCTTTATTCATTTATTTTAGCTTAAAATCCCTTATAAAACACCTGCATATAACGCTAACTTCATATTCTTACTAACTTGCATCTGTGTAAATATTGTACATTTCTGACTTATTTTATCCTAAAATAAATAAATAAAGAAGGAAAGGAAAAATAAAGAAAAGAAACAAAAAAAAGAAAAATAAAGAAAAGAAACAAAAAAAGGAAGACTGTATACAGGCTGACCAAAACCCCGAGAGAATGTCAAGACTTGACCTGATCGACCAGGAATAAAGTAGGGGGAGATAGGGTCCTTAACCAGAAAATCCAAAAAAATGTGTTCTCACTCATTTTGTATATATCTATATAAAACTGACACTAATTTATTTGTACCTTAATTGACCTCAAATCAAATAACATTCAAAATCAAAGTTGTAAATAAAAATGTGTTCTAATTACTAAAATTAATTGCACAGTTAAATCTTGTACTGAATAAAAGTAGCCACACTTGGAAAAAGCCACTAAGCACTAATTGAAAGACAAATTCCGGCTTCATATGAGCTCAAATTGAATCAAATTCAGTTCCATTGGACTCGAAATTAAATTATCTTTAAAATGACTGTATTTTCATAATTTTTGGAGTTACGGTTGAAAAGTCAGTTTTCTGGGGTGGTTTGTGCAATTTTCCCATGTATTTTGTGCATATTATATTTGTATATATTGTAAATTAATCCCACTGATTTTTTAATAAAAATAAAAATTAAAAAAATAATAAACTTTTAAAACACAAAAAAGGCTAATTTCGTCATTTATCCTTGTATATAGTGTCACATATGTATTTAGTATATGTATATAGTTGCTATTTTTAATTAACCTTCATAAAAAAATAAAAAAATAGCATTTTTTAATTCAAATTAAATAAGTGACGAAAATTCAAAAAATTTAGATAATTTTGTAATTAGTTTTAATTCTCTTTTATCTTCATTTTAATTTTCATCTCCATTATCTCTTTATTTAAAAATTCAAAAATTCAAATTTCATCTCTCTTCTATTTATATGGCTCCTTCTCCCTCATTCCAACTTGATCAATCTTTAGAGAGAGGAGCCCGATCTTCGAGAGAAATTTCGTCGAGGAAGTTGCCTAGCCTCCAAGCCGTCCGGTGACAGCGAGTCGGCCTTGTCGAGGCGATCACGGTCCATTTTCCACTCCTAAGGTGAGATCCAAATTTTTCTTCACATTTTATCTTAGTTTAATCGCTTTTTATTTTGTCGCTTTTTTTATCGTCATTTTGTTCTTCTAGATCTTAAGAAAATCCACCACGATTTATTCCACCATCGATTCGATTTTTCATCTCAATTTCTCGATCTCTACGCCTTCGAATTCTATCTCCCACGATCTCTCAACTCCGGCCGCGTACGGTGGTCGGAGATCGGATTCGAATCCTCCATTTTCGCTGAATCCCCATTCACTTTCCGAGTTTGTAGATAAATAAAAAATGTTTTTTCTCTAACATTGATTTCTGCAGATTCATTAATAAAATAAAAAATTTGTTATCTCTTCTTTATCTAACATTTGTTTTGCAGGGGAACATTAAAAAGATTAAAAAAAATAAAAAGATAAAAATAAAAAAATATCCTTTCTATTTCTATTTCCGGATTTGCAAAAAAAAAAAGATTTTTCTTTATTTTCTGTTTACATCACATACACAATAAAATTACAAAAAAATAAAAAAAATAAAAAAAATAAAAAAAACTACCGCAGGCGGCAGGGACACCAACCCCCGCCGCCCGCTCTTCCACATCAGCCGCGAAGGGCGGCAACACCGCCCACCAGGGTCCACTGTCCAGATCCGCCGCCCCCCTGTCATCTTTCGCCCCGCCACCGCGCGGCGAGCTCCTCCACCCAGTCACGCGGGTACACCGACCACGCCGCCTGCGACCTCCGCGCGCGGAGTAGCGCACCCAACGGAGCCGGCAGCGCCACCCCGCAGCCACCTGCAGCCCAGACCGCCTTCGCCTTCACCGCCGCACGCGCGCGGCGCCACGCGTGCCTCGTGACCTCGCCGATCCGCCCTCCTCGCGACCCCGCCTGCACCAACTCCGCCGAAGTCTGGCCCGCACCTTCTATCTCCAGGTGGCGGCGCAGCCGCCACGAGTCTTCGACGCTGACCTCCCGCGGTAACCGCCGCTCCGCGCTCCTCCTTCAGACCGCAAGACCCGCCGACCCCGCGTGGGGAGGAAGAAGAAGGGCGGCGCCCTTTGAGCCCTTTTGTGCTTGGATCAAAAAGAACGAAGGACCCTTCTAGGGTTTGTTATTTTATTGGAAAAATTACTCAAATAACCCTCAGAGTTCTCAAATCTACAAAGAAGCCCCTCCAGAGCTCCAAGGCACATGCACAACACATGGTATATTGGTAAATTTACGCTTTCTCTCCTGTCATTCATTTTTATTATCTCTTTGAGGCAAAAACTTTGAATCTTTACAGTTCAGTCCAAGACTTTCACAGTATTTACGTTCTGTCCCTGAACTGCAGAACATTAATTTGTGTGCTCTCTTTAATTGAAATGCATGTTATTTGTGATCCAAAAATTTTGAGAAAATTGTGCTATGCTCCTGAGGTGATTATTTTATTAGCATAAATTTTCCGTTGCATTTCTCTTTCATTTATTATCATTAAAAAATTAAAAACATGTCATTTTGCCTTGCTTGAAATTCCAAAATTCATAAAAATTCGAAAATACCTCTAAAAATTCCAAAAAAAATTAGAGTAGTTGTATTTCATTGTCTTTTAATTTCTGACAAATTTTCACGCATTAATTATTTATAAAATCCAAAAAAATAGAAAAATATAAAAAATCTTCTAAAAATCATAAAAAATTCTACAAAAATAAAAAAATTACGATTTCAGTTCCTGTTTGTAGATATTTTCTTCTAGTTTGTATTAAAAATAATTTCCAGGAGTTTTAGACATTTAAATTATTTATAAATTGCAAAGTACTCCAGACTGTGCATATTTTCTTATTTCCTCACTGTTTGATTTTTAGAAAAATACAAAAACATCTGAAAATTCCACAAAAATTCTCAAAAACATTTCAAAACTTTTAAAACCCAAAAATATTTTCTTTGGATTTTTCTGAGCATTTTTGACTAATTGAAAAATTACAAAAAGATTTGGTGTGCGTGTTTTTAATCTTGTGAATATTGCATCGCGTTATTTTTGAAAATAAAAAAATTTTGTAAAATCAAAATCACTAAAAATTTGGAAATCAGAAAATACAAAAAAATAGAAATAAAAAAATAAAAAATTAAAAAGATTAAAAAAATCACAAAAACCAAGGATAGTTGTCCTTTGAGATTCCTGTTTTCTTTTAATTAGTTTCTGATTCATTGAATAACCCTCGGGAATTGTAGCCTCCCTGAGTTCGACCCTGTCCGCTATACAAGTTAATGAGTAGCAAAAAAAACAATCTTTTTTGTTGACACGAGATTTTGAGGGAATAACAACGACCACTTGACAACATTTTCATCATTAATAATTTTCCAACCTCCGGCAATAAATTCCTTGCTCAACAAAATTTTGCCGTTGTCGGAGATAAAAAAGAAAATTCAAAAGTCCCTCGAATTCACGCTCAACAAAATGGTGCCGTTGCCGTGGAGGCACGGCGAGGGTAGTTAGGTTTCTCTTTTGACCTGCTATTCTTGGTTGTAAATATTTCCATTCACTTCATTGTTCATATCACTGCATTCATTTCATTTCATTTCATTTTTTCTTTCTCATATTTGATAATTGTATTTCTTACACATTTTCTTTTATTTTGCTTGCGAGGGCCCGCGGAGCGAAGGAGACGATCATAGGACAGCCGAAGCACCCAAGCGACGTGGAGGCGGCTTGATTCTTCACCAAGCCGCAGGATAGCGTGAGAAAAAAGAGAAGAAGAGTGAAAGAGACGAAAAAAAGAGAGAGAGAAAGAGAGAGAGATTTTTCTTTTCCATTTGAACTTTGTATCAGGACATTCATTTGTTGCGGGGTCTGTTTCGCCAAGTGCCGGTGCACTTGGGGGACCTCACCGGTTTTGTTTTCATCACCTTTATTTTTCTTTGTTTTACGTGGATTTCGTGAGCTACCTCTTGATTGCTTTAATTAATGCTTGAACCAGGTAATTAGATAGGTCCAAACACCCTAAACAAGACATTTCTGTGCCTATAGAGTAGAGCGTAATTTGGACTTAGTCAAATTAACTTGTTCTTGCCCGTTAATAGAAGTTATCATCTAGGACGGTTCACTTGCATTTGCATATAGGTTAGTTTATTTTATGTATTTAAATTCTGCGCAGATCACTTGCATGTAGAGTGCTAGCGACAAGGTACGCATCTCTAACCCATGCATGCATCATCGTTTTTAATCGCGCATTGGCATTTCCGATCTCCTTCCTTATTTTCACTCACATAAATTAAAAGGAAATTGGACACTCGGTAGACGATTCGTTGAATATACTTAAACCAAGTGATAACTGCCTAAAATTTGGGACTGCTAAAGAAAACTCGACCCTAAAATAAACATAAGGAAAAATCATTGTTTTGGGGAGAGTAACCCCCTCATTATATTTGTTTTAACTTGCTCGCGTACACACTAAGGTTAGTGCCCAAATCCCATAATTCAGTCTAAGTGTTTGTACAACTTTTGTGATTATCACCTAACTCTAAAACAGACAAGATAATTGACCGAACCTTCACGGTCTTCACATTGAGTTGAGTTGGTGAACTGGGGGTTTGTATTGTGTTTGATTGCTTGTGTGCTTACCAGATCCTTCTGTGCATTTGCGCCTTTTTCTCCATATCTTTTGGCTTGACCCTCGTGCTCTCTCATCTTTTGTTTCGAAGATGGCCGACTGGAGTTATTTTAATCCGATCTTCGAAGATACCTCGTACTCTCCAGACGATCCACCTTCCTTTTTCCAGGAGGATCTTCCTCCTGATGTTTGTGCATATCCGCCTAACCCATTATTTCAGGAAACGAATGACTTTGATTTTCACCCACCCTCATTCAGCCCACCCGGTCCTGAGATTTTGGAGTCACCTTTCATGATTTCCACACTGGAGACACTGAACCAGATGGTGGAGCATATGAATTCGAGGATTAACAATCTCTTTAACATAAATACGAGACAGAACACTGCTCCACTTTTTGAGGATATGGATTCATTTGAGGATAATCATGAGAGCTTGCAATCGCCCAAAATACAAAAAAATGAGAAAATTTTAAAAATCCAAAAAGATTCTGGGAGACACATTATCCATTCATTTTGTGAGGAGAGGACCCAAATGACCAATCATTTACCCACACAATCATTCACCACATGTCCCAATCTTGACCCTGAGGATTCCACTGTACAGACTGCTCTTGGCAATCCTCATGTAAATGATGATTCTGAACTCCTCCCTTGTATAGATGAGGTCCAAAAATTCAAAAAAATGTTGACTAAACCCGAAGTGATGGCCACCCTTCATGAGATAATTAAAGCCCCACTTCAACAGGCCATGACAGATTTATCTACTCCTCAACACAAGAAGAGAAAGCGAAGGAGAAGATCTGAGCGTCACATCTTGACCATGGCCACTGCCTACGCCATCTCTCACCATCCATATTTTAAGAAAGGAAACACTGCCACACCTCTTGTGAGTTGCTCCATATCTGACTATTCCTGTGATAACACTCTCCTTGACGGTGGTTCATCAATTAATGTAATACCCTTCTCTATGGTACAGTCTCTTCATCTTGGGCCTCTTAAGAAAACCAGGATGATAGTTCAATTTGCTGATGGATCTATCAAGAGGCCGAAGGGTATTCTAGAAAATGATGTCATTTCTATTCAGGGCCTGAATTTTACTTCGGATTTTATTGTAATGCCCATGGAGACCTCCGCTTCTGTGGAGCACCCTCCAATCATCCTGGGACGGCCTTTCCTCGCCTCTGCAGGAGCCGTTATTGATTACGGTTCAGGAGAGATTCGCTTCCGTTCTGATGTAGGGAGCGATGTGTTGATCACTACACCCACCACTGCTCAGAAACCTGCATCTCATATGAGCCCGCCAGTATTAGCCAACCCCAAGGAATTTGACATCGATGATAATATCAGAGATTATTGTTATATATTAGATGATAAGGAAACCCAAGAATTCCTCTTGAAGGAGGAAGACTCGAAAAGCATAGACCTTGGAGTTCCCCCTTCTGGAATGTGGAGATGCATTGATGACATCCGTGGAATTTACACGATAGACACCCTAGAGCGGAAGGCAGATTCTGAGACTAGACAGGACAGACATGATTCGAATACTTCCACTGATGAGTCCGTTCCTATTCACCCTGATTCAGATGAGACCGATCATGCCCAATTTGATTTGATTGCTTTTATAAAAGAATTTGGGCCTTTTGATAGAGATGATGATCCAGTAGAGGCTCGCTTGTCTGATATTGATCCTACTTTTTCGGATAATGATTTCGAGCCATTTTACTTTGATGTTTGCGAGACTTCCTAGGCCAGACATGATCATACTACTTCCAATAATCGATTTAGGCCTGCACAATCTGAAACCGTTGAGGATACATTCTTGGTCGATTCTACTCAGTTTATATCTAATGATGATCCCAACATCGACCTACACCTTGTTAATTCCATACCTCCGCAGTCCCGCAATAAGGTTCGTTTTCGACCTTCTTGACCTTTGTACATCCACTCCTCTTGTATATCCTTTCGTTTTACTCCGTCTTCTCCCGTTGTATCATTCACCCCTTTTCCGTGTGTGTATATATGCTATACTTAGGATGTGCTTTATCTTAAGTATAGGGGGGTGAATGATTTGTGTTGTTCATTTTCGTCCTGTTCATCACTCTTGTTGTTGCCTATACTTAGGGATACTCTACCCTAAGTATAGGGGGTGATGTTGTTCATATCGCGTCTTTTTATTTTTGAGTCTGTACATTCTCGTCATCGGTTTTCCCCTTTTGTACACTCTACTATACTTAGGATTACTTGATCCTAAGTATAGGGGGGATCACCATCTTCTCTTCTTTTTATCTTTTCTTTTCATTTTTCTATTCTTAGCACGAGTTATGTCTTCCTTGTTCGCTCTCTTATCACTATGAGGACATAGTTCGAGCTAAGTATAGGGGGGTGTCGTATATATTGTATATATACTTTAGACATAACTCGTACTTTTAAATACGTTTATTTGGTGGGTTATGTGTGTTTAGTTTGTAAAATCCACGTGCGTAAAAAAAATCAATCAAAAATAAAAAAAACAAAAACAAAAAAAAACAAAAAAAACAAAACAAAAAAATCAATAAAAAAACAAACAAAAACAAAAACAAACAAAAACAAAAACACCAAAAAAAACAAAAAAATCTTGTATATACTTGTATATTTTATTAACCCTTTTCAAAAAAATAAAAAAAAACAAAACAGAACAAAACAAAACAAAAAAACAACAAAACAAAAAAAACAAAAAAAACCAAAAATCTATAAAAATGTGCAAATTTCAAAAAAAAAACTTTCTTTCACATTTGCATTTTTTATCCAAAAAAAGCCATAAAAAGTTCAAAACTAGAAAATTGTTTAAAAAAAAGTGTGTTCTTTTCACATGTGCATCATTCCTTTTTCAAAAAAAAACCTTGCATTTTTCATATGTTGCATTTGCATGTGCATTTTTCAGGATAGTATTGACATTTAAACTATGTCTGGAATAAAATTGAAGAATGGAGCTTAGTTGGACCTTAATCCACCTAATTCTTAGAGGAACTTCACCGAGAAATAGGATTTTAGAAGCTTCAGGTCTTTGAATTAATTCTTTGAGTTCCACATGACAATGTGCAGCGTTTGACTCTTAGTGTCTAACTTGATCTCTTCATTCTGGGTATAACTCTGGAATAGGGAATCAATTTGTACTCTCGCACTATGCACTTAGCTCAACTCAGACGGGATGTTGGAAGACTGTGTGAGTTTCTTTTCTGGTAGCATGGAAATCTAAAGACCGGAGTACGGGTTGAAATAAAGCTTCGGAAAAGGGATGGACGACTGGGCACAATTTTTTCTAAGACCACAAAAAATGTACGGAAACAAAAGATTCTATATCCGTAGGGGCACAACAAGATCCAAGCAGAACCACCAAAAATCCAAATACAAAGAAGCCACTACCAAATAAATATCTGACCAAAAAGGTCCAAGCTTCAAGAAACCTGCAGATCTTGGTGGAGACTCGGCTACACTGGCCAGCTTCACAAGGAGAGGTGACTACACTGGCCACCCTCCAGTTCTTTTCTCCTTCTTCTAACTTCTCCCCCTATTCGATTGTGAACACAGCGCGACAGACCTTAGAAGGAAATACCTGACTCCCCGAGGACGAGTTATTGGAGAGGAGATTTGCATGGTAGTCCTGCATTCTGGATGGGAAGAGCTAAAACCTTTCACACACATGAGTCGATTGTTCAATGTTCATAGGGTGTGCTTTGGGAAGGAGATTGATCTAAGATGACTTCTGAGCCGAAACTGTGACAATGATGTGTAGAACTTGAAGGCTGTCGTTTTTAAAATTCTAAGTCTCATCGAAGTTCTGACACACTAATAATCCAAAGGTCCGACAGAGCTCCAAACTACAATTTTATGAAGATAAGTTTAATACTCAATGTTGTCCTACTTTCTTCATTTTTCCTTTCTTTTTCTTTTTTCTTTTTCTTCACTTATTCTTCCAAATAAGTGTTTGCTAAGGGACTAGCAAAGGTAAAGCATAGGGGGATGATGAATCTGCGATTCGTCATCTTTATTCATTTATTTTAGCTTAAAATCCCTTATAAAACACCTGCATATAACGCTAACTTCATATTCTTACTAACTTGCATCTGTGTAAATATTGTACATTTCTGACTTATTTTAACCTAAAATAAATAAATAAAGAAGGAAAGGAAAAATAAAGAAAAGAAAAATAAAGAAAAATAAAGAAAAGAAATAAAAAAAGGAAGACTGTATACAGGCTGACCCAAACCCCGAGAGAATGTCAAGACTTGACCTGATCGACCAGGAATAAAGTAGGGGGAGATATGGTCCTTAACCAGAAAATCCAAAAAAATGTGTTCTCACTCATTTTGTATATATCTGTATAAAACTGACACTAATTTATTTGTACCTTAATTGACCTCAAATCAAATAACATTCAAAATCAAAGTTGTAAATAAAAATGTGTTCTAATTACTAAAATTGATTGCACAATTAAATCTTGTACTGAATAAAAGTAGCCACACTTGGAAAAAGCCACTAAGCACTAATTGAAAGACCAATTCCGGCTTCATATGAGCTCAAATTGAATCAAATTCAGTTCCATTGGACTCAAAATTAAATTATCTTTGAAATGACTGCATTTTCATAATTTTTGGAGTTACGGTTGAAAAGTCGGTTTTCTGGGGTGGTTTGTGCAATTTTCCCATGTATTTTGTGCATATTGTATTTGTATATATTGTAAATTAATCCCACTGATTTTTTTAATAAAAATAAAAATTAAAAAATAATAAATTTTTAAAACACAAAAAAAGGCTAATTTCGTCATTTATCCTTGTATATAGTGTCACATATGTATTTAGTATATGTATATAGTTGCTATTTTTAATTAACCTTCATAAAAAAAATAAAAAAATAACATTTTTAATTCAAATTAAATAAGTGACGAAAATTCAAAAAATTAGATAATTTTGTAATTAGTTTTAATTCTCTTTTATCTTCATTTTAATTTTCATCTCCATTATCTCTTTATTTAAAAATTCAAAAATTCAAATTTCATCTCTCTTCTATTTATATGGCTCCTTCTCCCTCATTCCAGCTTGATCAATCTTTAGAGAGAGGAGCCCGATCTCCGAGAGAAATTTCGTCGAGGAAGTTGCCTAGCCTCCAAGTCATCCGGTGACAGCGAGTCGGCCTTGTCGAGGCGATCACGGTCCATTTTCCACTCCTAAGGTGAGATCCAAATTTTTCTTCACATTTTATCTTAGTTTAATCGCTTTTTATTTTGTCGCTTTTTTATCGTCATTTTGTTCTTCTAGATCTTAAGAAAATCCACCACGATTTATTCCACCATCGATTCGATTTTTCATCTCAATTTCTCGATCTCTACGCCTTCGAATTCTATCTCCCACGATCTCTCAACTCCGGCCGCATACGGTGGTCGGAGATCGGATTCGAATCCTCCATTTTCGTCGAATCCCCATTCACTTTCCGAGTTTGTAGATAAAAAAAATGTTTTTTTCTCTAACATTGATTTCTGCAGATTCATTAATAAAATAAAAAAATTGTTATCTCTTCTTTATCTAACATTTGTTTTGCAGGGGAACATTAAAAAGATTAAAAAAATAAAAAGATAAAAATAAAAAAAATTATCCTTTCTATTTCTATATCCGGATTTGCAAAAAAAAAAGATTTTTCTTTATTTTCTATTTACATCACATACACAATAAAATTACAAAAAAAATAAAAAAAAAACTACCGCAGGCGGCAGGGACACTAACCCCCGCCGCCCGCTCTTCCACATCAACCGCGAAGGGCGGCAACACCGCCCACCAGGGCCCACTGTCCAGAGCCGCTGCCCCCCTGTCATCTTTCGCCCCGCCACCGCGCGGCGAGCTCCTCCGCCCAGCCACGTGGGTACACCGACCACGCCGCCTGCGACCTCCGCGCGCGGAGCAGCGCGCCCAATGGAGCCGGCAGCGCCACCCCGCAGCCACCTGCGGCCCCGACCGCCTTCGCCTTCACTGCCGCACGCGCGCGGCGCCGCGCGTGCCTCGCGACCTCGCCGATCCGCCCTCCTCGCGACCCTGCCTGCACCAACTCCACCGAAGTCCGGCCCGCACCTTCTATCTCCAGGTGGCGGCGCAGCCGCCACGAGTCTTCGACGCTGACCTCCCGCGGTAACCGCCGCTCCACGCTCCTCCTTCAGACCGCAAGACCCGCCGACCCCGCGTGGGGAGGAAGAAGAAGGGCGGCGCCCTTTGAGCCCTTTTGTGCTTAGATCAAAAAGAACGAAGGACCTTCTAGGGTTTGTTATTTTATTGGAAAAATTACTCAAATAACCCTCAGAGTTCTCAAATCTACAAAGAATCCCCTCCAGAACTCCAAGGCACATGCACAGCACATGGTATATTGGTAAATTTACGCTTTCTCTCTTGTCATTCATTTTTATTATCTATCTGAGGCAAAAACTTTGAATCTTTACAGTTCAGTCCAAGACTTTCACAGTATTTACGTTCTAGTCCCTGAACTGCAGAACATTAATTTGTGTGCTCTCTTTAATTGAAATGCATGTTATTTGTGATCCAAAAATTTTGAGAAAATTGTGCTATGTTCCTGAGGTGATTATTTTATTAGCATAAATTTTCCGTTGCATTTCTCTTTCATTTATTATCATTAAAAAATCAAAAACATGTCATTTTGCCTTGCTTGAAATTCCAAAATTCATAAAAATTCGAAAATACCTCTAAAAATTCCAAAAAACTTAAAGTAGTTGTATTTCATTGTCTTTTAATTTCTGACCAATTTTCACGCATTAATTATTTATAAAACCCAAAAAAATAGAAAAATATTAAAAATCTTCTAAAAATCATAAAAAATTATACAAAAATCTAAAAATTACGATTTCAGTTCCTGTTTGTAGATATTTTCTTCTACTTTGTCTTAAAAATAATTTCCAGGAGTTTTAGGCATTTAAAATATTTTTAAATTGCAAAGTACTCCAGGTTGTGCACATTTTCTTGTTTCCTCACTGTTTGATTTTTAAAAAAATACAAAAACATATGAAAATTCCACAAAAATTCTCAAAAATATTTCAAAACTTTTAAAACCCAAAAATATTTTCTTTGGATTTTTCTGAGCATTTTTGACTAATTGAAAAATTACAAAAAGAGTTGGTGTGCGTGTTTTTAATCTTGTGAATATTGCATCGTGTTATTTTTGAAAATAAAAAAAAATTGCAAAATCAAAATCACTAAAAATTTGGAAATCAGAAAATACGAAAAAATAGAAATAAAAAAATAAAAAAATTAAAAAGATTCAAAAAAAATCACAAAAACAACGGATAGTTGTCCTTTGAGATTCCTGTTTTCTTTTAATTAGTTTCTGATTCATTGAATAACCCTCGGGAATTGTAGCCTCCCTGAGTTCGACCCTGTCCGCTATACAGGTTAATAAGTAGCAAAAAAAACAATCTTTTTTGTTGACACGAGATTTTGAGGGAATAACAACGACCACCTGACAACATTTTCATCATTAATAATTTTCCAACCTCCGGTAATAAATTCCTTGCTCAACAAAATTTTGCCGTTGTCGGAGATCAAAAAGAAAATTCAAAAGTCCCTCGAATTCGCGCTCAACAGCAGTCTTACCTGACTTGGGGTAGCATATGAGGGTAGTACTTCTAGGCAGAACCTCTCTTCTTCTTATAGTGAAGGAAGTGTGTCACAACTTGGTCTGGTTGCCATGATGTCTAAAGACAGGAGTTGTGGGTTGCAATAATGCTTCAAAAGAGGGATAGTCTACTGGCTCAAGAGGAAAAACTCCTTATGTATATATGTTGCACTTTGTAGATATGTTGTATATATGCACAAAAAAATGCAAAAAGAAAAGAACTCCAAAAAAGTGGTGGGTCTGATAGAAAATGATAATCCCACCGGAGTGTATATAGTGCAATAAGCAAAGCTTGAGACTCATGTTCCATCTTATGAAGCCTGCAGCAGGGAGACTTAGGCACACTGGTTGAGCTCCCAGGGATACATGGCTACACCATCCATGGTCCATTCTCTTCTTCCCCCTCTTCTTGAGTCGGTTGAACTTGAACTTAGAAGGTAATACCCTGCTCCTCGAGGAAAGAGTGGCCATACTAGGGTCTTAGAGTTACCTTGTTGGGGAGGGTTGTCATTTTGTTACTTCTGAGGTGGAGAGCTATACCTCACTTACACTGTACAAGGAAAGATTCATGGTCTTCAGGGTTTGTGTATGTAGACTTGTTCTGATCTGGATTATTGAGGAGTCTTGACTATAGATTAGTGGAACTTAGAGGCTGTTAAGTTTTAAACCTAAGTCCAAATAAGGTTCCGACACATTAATAATCCAAAAATCTGATCGAGCTCCATACTTCAATTTAATGAAGGCAAGTTTAATATTCTGCATTGATTCATACTTTTTCCTTCTTTTTCCTTTTCTGTTTCTTTTTCACTTCTTTTTCAAATAAGTGTTTGCTAAGGGACTAGCAAAGTTAAGTATAGGAGGGTGATGAATCCCCATTCATCAATCTTTATTCTTTTATTTTAGCTAGAAAACCTTTGCAAAACACCATGTAGATACCTGTAAATAGAATAAATTACCAAAATGCATGCATTATGTAAATATTAATAATTAGCATGTTTTTGTGCAAAAATAAATGAATAAAGAAATAAAGAAAAATAAGGATATATTTAGAATAAATATCGAGTGACCTGAACCCAAGGGAGGGCCAAGCATTGGCCTGACCGTAAAAAAACCTAAGTAGAGAGAGATAGGGCCATCCCCCATAAAAATACTCCTTCATCTACATATTTTATTTTATTAAAAATAAAAAATAAAAAAATAAAAATAGGTTTCTATTAATTTGTATATATTTATAAAAAAAATAAAAATGGGGAAAATAAAATAAAAATAAAAATAAATAAATTCTCAATCATCAGTGTATATATACAACGTATATAGAATAAAAGATGTATTTATTTCACTCTTGTAAATACTTAATAAAAATCATATAAAAATCTTGTTTATATTCCATATTTTATGATGTAAATAAATAAAATATAAAATGGGAATAAATGTACATAAATAAAATAATTAAAAATAAAAATAAAAAACACATAGGTAAATATACTTGTATATTCAAAAAATAAATAAAAATATTTAAAAAATACATTGAAAATAAATAAACATTTTTCATGTTGAAAATATTTTCAAATAAAATCATTTTCTATTTTAAAATGAATTTACAAATAATTAATAAAAGGAATAATCTGATTGGTCCACGAGCCCGGTCAACTCTCCCCCGCCGACCTCTTCTTCGCGGACCCGCTCAACGACCCGATTTCTCTAATTTTTCCTGGATCAGTCCGCCACCCATTCTGTCGAACCCCGAGCTTCGACTATCGATGATCAATCCGTGATTCACGCCCGGCATCTTTCCTAGGGATCCGAGCTCCGATTTGCTTGCCCGACTCCCATCTTCTCGGACCCCTGACCATATAAATTTTGACCTCCCGCCGACTTCATTCCTATCTTTGGCCATCCCCCTCGCCGCTGATGAGCTCCTCTTCATCACTTGAGTGACAGCTGCATGAGGGAGAGTTGCAGGGAGGACGCGAGCTCCGAAAACCATTGATCCGGTGATTTTCACCGCCGTGCTCCACCGCAAGGTGAGCCCGAGCCTCTGGTCCCGTCGGACCATCGAGGCAACGACCCCGAAGGTCCCCGACCTCCAGCCTAGACGATTTCAGCCACCCTTTAGGTCAGATGCTCTCTAGTTTCTTCTAATTTTAGATTTTTCAGATTTGCGCCGCCGGCCTTTGTCGGCCAATCCCCGTAGCTCCGATCACCATTTCACCCCCCGACCACTCCATCACCTTCACTAGACCCTTCTCCATCTTCTTCGCCCCTTCGCTCACCCTAGTTCACCCAGGAACAGGTTCATCGCCCTCCTCCGTCGTCGCCTCACCGGAGGGTGCCGCCCCGCCCCACAAGGTCACCTCCTTTTCCCGCTAACGGGTCGAGGCAGTTTGCCCTCGACCCAGCGTTCTTCTTATGTAGGAATCACAGGCAAATTGGCTTTATCTGGAGGCCTGACTATTGAAGAACAGCTGCTCCAGGTCCACCTCGCCGCTGGGTCGTTCTAGGACTTCTCAGACCCATCAGAGCATTCCACCAGCTGCGGAATGACAACCTTTTCCCCATCTCAGCAGCATTGGAGGAGCACTCAGGCGCGCGCAACGGTCGGGCGAAGCTCGCCGACGACCTGTTCTTCCATAGGCTCCTCCACCGTCCGATCAGGCATAGCCCCAGTTCTAATCTCAACCCTCCGTTCACCAGGGAGCCTCGATCGTTAGATATAACTCAGGATCTTATCTGAGACGTCAATCATCGAAAGGGTACCAGCCGCTCTCGACCGTTGGATCTCAAGTGGATTCCCTTTCCGCCGTCAGATCTTAATAAGAGGGTAATTTGCACTTAGGCCCTCCTTAGTTTTTATATTTCATTTTAGTCATGTAAATATTTTTAGTCGATGTTTTCAATTTGGAACATTTGCATCTGGGATCCGGTATATGTTTTTTTTGCAAATCAGACCCTGTGAATGTAGTGCACGTGTGTCGACACATGATCTGTGGTACTTTTACATCTTTTACCCTGTGGTTTTGAGTGGTTGTTGTTTATATCTTTTTAAATAGGAATGACACTTATACCCTTATGTGCCTGAAACACGTGCTGTGCGCGTGTTGTGGTGGGACTTTTGCAAAAGGGCCCCTGGGCTTTTTAGACTTCTTAATGTTTGGCCCCTGAACTAAGTTTCTTTGCACTTAGGTCCTGTGTGTTGTGGCTTTTGTTTTTGTTGAATAAAATATCAAATTAAATCCAAATCAAGTGAAATTTAGATATGTGGCTTCTACCACTGTGTAAAAATTTCACTAAATTTTTGGGACATTTTTAGTGTTTTTTGTTATTTTTAAAAAATCAAAAACCTTCATTTTTACTACTATTTAAAATAAAAAATCAACTAAAAAAAATAAAAATTCATCTAAAAGTTCTAAAAAATTAAGACTTGTTTGTTTTGTTATTTTCTCGCTCCAATTCAATTTTTAGCCTTTTTAGATTTATAAAACCCATAAAAAATACAAAACCCTAAAAACCTTATAAAAATCATTAAAAATTATATAAAAATAAAAAAAATTGCAATTCGGTTTCTATAGTTTAGTTTTATTTTTACTTTCTATAAAAATTGCCTTCAGATTTTTATAGGCTAATTTTCTATTTTTAATTAGCCTTTCAAATCTGGTTGCACATTGTTTCTGATTTTTAGCCTTTTATATTTTTATAAAATCAAATAAAAAGTATAAAATTCTAAAAAAATCACAAAAACACTTAAAAATATAAAAAGAACACAAAAACAATTTTATTTGAATTTTCTGAGTTGGTTTGATGCATTAAATAAATTCTTATTTGTGTGCTTTTTCTCTTCTTTCTATATTTCCTTTATAATTAAAAATACAAAAAAATTAAAAATATATAAAAATCCACTAAAACATTTCTTTTTATTTTATTTTATTTTAGACTACTTCGTAGGCCGATTCGGCCAATCCGAGCTCCGTGAGTTCGACCCTGGTCGCTATACCAGGTTAAATAAATAGCGAGGATCGCTCTATGATTTTATTGATTATTTTGCTTTCTTTGGTGGTCTCTGATTTTCTTGATTGACCAATCGTCGAGATCTGGGTCACAACGACCCGTGTTTTTATACCTTCACCTGGGTCTTGGTGAATTTTTCGGTCATCAGCAGCTGGGAATGGAACCGGGGGGAAACCTCTAAACTAATAGTCTCATCAATAACCATTATCTCATGTGTAGCAACAGGGTAGGGTCTTCTACTGCTTGATGGTTACGGTTGTCGAGGACATCGTGGGTTGCCTAAGAAAATCGTGGTTCCTCAAAGACTTGTTGAGATCGAAGTGCTCCCAATGCTGTAAAATGGTTTCCTAATTCTCACACTCAATAATTACCTTAGCCAATGCTAAGAATGGCTTTCCGAGAATGATTGGAGACTGGGTGGATTCTCCTTGATGCTCAGTATCAATGATCGTGAAGTCTATTTTGAGCGGAGCACCTTGGAATGTAATGATTACTGAAATTGTTCCTCTCGGTCGCTTTATCGATCGATCTGCCAGTTGAACGATCTCTCGTATCTTCCTGGTAGGTCCGAGTTTGAGCTCGTTAAATACAGAGATCAGGAGGATATTGATTGGTGAATCGTCATCAATTCGAGCATGGGTAAATATTATGTCTTTGATTCCACAGTCAAATTTGGGCAACCGCTTCACTACACGGCTCTTGGTTTTCTCCTCAACACCAAGGAGGTGGCCATTGACAAATAATGTCTTTCAGTTTTTGTTCTTGTCCTGCCCGACTTTTTCATCATCAATTTGTCCATTACAAGTCCTTTAAGGTCGGGGAAGTGTTCAATGGCCTGTATAAAGGGAAGTTCAAAAATCAATCTTCTCTCTAGTGCTTCCCATAAAGCAGGATCCAAATTCTTCAGATCTTCTTCAGATTCATTTTTTTATGAATTTTTCTAGTTTTTCGATTTTTTGGTGTTTTCAGTTATTTCAATTTTTTGGTATTTTTATGTGTGGATGTGGTGTGTTCCCCATATGAGGAGGAGCTTAGATATGCCGAGTCATATTCAGAGTGATCCTTAGGGGAATAATATGTAGAAGTGTCATTGTCAGAGTCATCCCTAGGGTGAACATGTTCTCTAGGTTTCTGAATATCCTCAGAATTAGATCCAATCTTTTCCTCATCCATTTTTATATCCAATCTACCAGAGAGTGAAATTAATTGGTTGGCAAACTTTCTAAATTTATCCTCCATTAAATCAAATCTCTTATTTATCCTTGAAATACCATCCTCAAAATTTTGTTCATGATCAAACATGGGAGCAGTCGGTGTGTGTTCTTGTTTTTGATATTCAGTAATTTCATCTTCCATTTTCCTGTATGAGCTGAGAGGAGATTCTCTTGGAATATCTAATATATGATTGTCATTTTCTGATAATTTCTCCTCAAAAATTATGGAAGGAGGCTGCTCAGTGGAAGGATTTTTCAGGAATTTGTAGGTCTCATACTCAGCATGTTGTGACTCAGGCATGTAATGTTGGTTTGAGTAGAGTCTACTTCCATGGTCATGATTGATCGTATCCTCAAATAACAGAGTCATCTAGGGTTCATATGTGTCGATATCATCTGTCTGGTCCTCTGTATGTATAGGCTGATCAAAGGAGTGGTACTCGGGTTGGTCAATAGGGATTTTATTGTTACGGTCAATCCAATGCTGATGATCATTAAGTGTGGGCCTCTCCTTGTGATTTGATCGAGCCATCATGTTATTCCCTATGGTACAGTCTGAATGCATTTCCGTGAATTATGGACCTGTCCCAACAAGATTGTGAGGAAAGAAAAAAGGTGGTTGGGTTTGGTCTCGCGGCCAATCACGAGCCTCGATGTTTTGCTCTTCAAATGGTTCTTAGGTTGTAGAAAGAAATTTGGCATAAGTCGGTTCATCCCAAGATGCCAGTGCGGTCACAAGTGGTAGAGTGGGATAATATGATGTTGTGGTAGCTTTGATCGGATGATTTGAGTAGAGTGGCATTCAACGAGAGGACTGGATTCATCTGAGAGCGAAAGTCTCCCGCAAATGTTTGAGGATTCTGAAAAGAAGAAGGTTTAGATGATTTGGGTCTAACCGATACGAATTCATTTTCATAGTAAAGCTCTGATGGATACTCGGACAAAGGTTCCGCTTTTGAAAGAGCTGACATAATGAACGCCGATTTGGGTTTGACCGAGATGAATTTATTTTTATGATACAGATGTGGAGGGTACTTGGACAAAAGTTCCATAATTTTCGAAGGAGGTTTATTGGTTGACATAATGGATCTGGGTTAAGGATGTTCAAAAGAATTTTTTCTCAAGAAGATGGATGGCCCAAATGTGCAGCTTTTGATCTTCGAAATCGGTTCAGGCACACCAATGCAAACACAAATCAAAACCCCAAGTTCACCAACTCACACAATGAAGCCACAAGAGTTCGGAAATTATCTTTTCAAATTTAGTTGGTGATATGACAATGTTGGAAAATAATTAGCGAGTTGTTAGGTGCGGAAGATTTTCTTAAAGACTGGCCCGAATTCTTAGGACTAGTTGCACCTACTTTCGTCCAGTATAGGTGTAAGTACGGACCGTAAAATGGCTACCCGTGTTACTTAAGGACAGAGCCTTACACAATGTCCTTTAAACAACCTAATCCAGACCGTTTACTGGCTACCCGTAGATCCTCACTGAGAAGTAGCTAATCATTTTAGAATTAGTAGTCTGAATGAAAATTTCAGAGCCGGGTTCTAACCTTAAGTGTCGTCTCTCGCTTACTCAGACAGATAAACTCATCCAAGGTCAGGGTCGCTCTCCCACAAAGATTCTTGATTTTATGGGTTATTTAAAATCGGCTACATTTAGCAGTCCCAATTTTAATTAGGTGATCACTGAGATTTTAAGGTGAGCACAAATACACGTCTACCGTCTAGTCCCAATTCCTTTAAAATTATGTGATAAAATAGGAGGGAGAAATTCGAAAAAAGCTGATGCACGTGAAAAATGATGATGTATTCTCAAATAGAAGACTTACAGTGATTCCTCGCAATCTCCATGTGGGTTGCAATACAAGAATTGAAAAATTAATCTATATGAATGCAAGCCGATGAAAAAATCGCACCTAGTAGAAAGTTCTATTAGCTGGGAAGAAATGAGTTAAATTTTTGACTAAATTGAACGATCTAATGTGCGTCTCAATTACGTGAAGTGTGGTCCTAGATTTTACGAGCACAAACAATAAAATTTAAAGCTCTAATAGCCGTATGTGCAGGTCTATCCTAAGTGCCACTCAAGTCGGGCCCCACCCTCACCGGAGATGAAACAGACCACGACACACCACAGAAAAAGTTCAAGATTTTTTTACACACGTGAGAGTCCAAACGAACACTGCTATAAATGAGCAATTAATTACAAAATTTAAATTTATAGGAAATTAAATCATAGAATCTACGCTCTCTCACGACTCGACTCGATCTTAATTTTAATGCGGCTTTTTCCAGAAGTCGGTGAAGATGCTTCGGTTTCCAAAAACCACTCCACGTACGTCGGGTACCTCGCAAGAAAAATAAGAGAGAGAATGTAAGAGAGTGACTCAAAATTCAAAAAAATAAAATAAGAAAATCAATGTCGAAAATAAAATAAAAATAAATGCAGGAAAAAAATGAAATTTATACAGTGAAGATTCGGGGGCCAGACTACCCGAATGCGGAAAATCGAAAAAGAATTTTTTTAGACAAAATCTAAGTCGTTTGCCTCCCCAGCAACGACACCATCTGAGAGTCCTGAATACGTCCTACTTTAAATTGAGTGAAATATCATACATTTAAAAATTTATCGTTTCGTTGTAGGTGAGCAATCGGAATCAGTCAAGAAATAACCACAATTAATTTAATCAATTTTTAATCATGTGTTTTTTGTTTATTTTACTTGGGCAAGCTCATGGTCGAACTTAAGGAGGCAAAGGAACAACCTAGAAATTTATCTATCAAAGTTCGTACATGGTTTTCGAGGCAGTCTTTTTGTATTTTTTAATGCAAGTTTAGGGTGCTAAATGCAAATTAGGCCAATTTTAAGGACTGGAAAATGAATATCAAACAAACGATGTCCGAAAATAATGAGAATTGGCCAAGATGACAATTATGACGAAATGAATGCATTGTACCTTTTTTTGGAATTTTTGGATGCAAGATAAATATTTTATGAATTTTTGAATGCAAACAAAGTGAATTTCAATAATTAATTATAATAAATATTAAACTTAATTATTTTCAAGGGATAAAATTATCCAAGATCTACACTAGGTGATCGATCTCAGAAAAATCCTAATTCTAAAAAATACTAAATTTAATACCTACTAAAAATTAAAGATTGAAATATGCAAAATGATTTTTACAGGGCAAACCATGCATGTAAATGCAATTCTTTTTGGGCATGATGTTGAAAACAACTAATTCAACAATCCCTGAATTTTTGGCAATTTTTATAGCAATGGTTATTTCTTATGAACTTCAGAGCATAAAATGAGCAAAATATGCAATTTTCCACAAAATAATTAATTGGTGATTAATCACAGATCACAAAAATGTCAAACATTTGCCATAATGGGAAGAATTGATTGAAGAACGTCGTGTTATTTTTTAATAATAAAATAATGCAACGTAGAGGTTCAGAGTAGAGGGAGAACACATGGGTATTACTGCAAAATTACAAAATAAATTAATGCAGAAAATATAATAGAGGAACTAAACTGTAGATACATATAATCCAGGGGATACACCTGCAAAAATCCCATAGGGGCATGTGCGTCGCACGTGCCTCTGGATGGCGGGGGTGATTATGCGAATTAGCATCAAAGTAGGGGGCTGATTACAAATTCTCCACCCCCCCCCATGTGTGGGTCGTCGGGGGCGTGAAGGCGATGATGGTGGAGGCGTTGTCGATGAAGGAGAGCACGACAGATGGTTGACCTTCGACAACCGATGGAGGAGTTGACAGGAGTTTAGGCGGAGGAGGGACGCGGCTCCGATGACGAAGGCGTGGTGGTGACGCTTGCACGGAGGAAATGTCGGTGGAGGCGAGCGGAGGTCCAGTGAAGGTAGAACCGTCGATGGAGAGGCGGAGCAGCATTATCGGAGGAGAACGGTGGATTGGAGGTGCGTGGCTTTGGAAGCAGCTGGCATGGCAGAGAATATGCTAGGAAGGCACGAAGCAGAGCAGCTTTGTCGTTAATGGAGTAGACATCGGGGAGAGTGGTGAACGGTGACAACGATAGCGTTGGCTCGACAGTGAAGAAGGCCGGAGCGATGGCAACAAGTTCGGAGGCCGTTCTACAATGAGGCCTAGTGCCTCGGATCTCACCAAGAAGATGTCAGGTTGTCACCCCGGTGATCGTTTTAAGGAGAAAATCGACGGATGGAGAACGAGGGGCGTGGCGACGGTGCTTAAATAGAAGAGGGGGTGGGTTGTGATTTGGGAAGGCGGCGATTGGAATCGAAGATGGAGGGATCGTGGGGTTGTCGAGATTCACGAGGATGCGCCGGCCATGGAAGGAAAGGCGATCGAAGATTGCAGGGAACAGTGGAGGGCGGCGAAATTTGGGGGGTGGTGCCTCTCCCAATTGGGAAAGGGGAGGAAACGGAGAAAGACGATGGGCCTGGGGCCATCCGATCGGTCGAGATCGGACGACCCAGATCGTGACATGTGGCACCTTTTTATTTTTTATTTTTTTTTTTAATATTTTTAAATTTTTGTTAATAACTTTTTTTATAAAATGGAAATAATAAAAGGCTAAAAATGGGTGACACGTGGCGTCTCCAGGAGCGGCCACATGTCAGCCCCAAAAAAATGAAAAATAAAAGATAAAGATAATTCAAAAAGAAATAGTAAATGGCCTCGAACTAAAAACTTTCCTTCACAAAAGTTTCTTGTCTCAATGAGATCTACAACTTTCATGAAGGGACCAAAACCAAAATCGATAATTTGCACAAAGTGATATTTTTGGGGTATCCTATATACATAGAATACCTTGTTTTCTATTTTTTTCATTTTTAAACCTGATAAAAAATCCAAAAAATATGATAAAATTAAAGATAAATATTTACATATTAATCTATTTTTTGGCTTTTTATTAAGTAAGAAAAAGAAGAAATAAAATAAAATACGAAAATGACACTTTTTGTACAATCTGTTAGTGAACACTCGAACTCAGCTAGTTTTTTTAATTCCAAGCTCAGTTTGGATTTGGATTTTTACGCATTTTAATAAAACTTTTATCAAAGAAAATAAATGAAAAAGAATTAATTAAAATAAAAGAGTCAATTATGTACATAAAATAATAGGCCAAAACCCACTAACATACAAAATGTTCAAAAGAGGCCCAAAGCCCAACTTTCACATATGAGCTCCGATTCACTTGAACTTGGTCTTGTTTTGAAGATATCTGAATGTACATTAGTTCAAAAGTGAGTAGGATCAAATCGGACGCTGGATGAGGAAGATATCAAGGTTTTAGTCCGGAAATCCTAGAACTAGGGTTTGGGTTTTTGGTCCACTTATTTTGGTTAGTGATTTTTTTGTATTTTTCATTTATTCTTGTCAGTAATCTGTACACAATGGAGGTAGTTTTGGGTCAATTGGAATTAGCATGAATTAATTAAAAATCATGGAAGTTAGGCTCTTTTACATGTCAATTGGATTGGGATTTTTGGTTTCTTATTTTGTGCAAACATAAGTGATAAAATGCAATTCTTATCAAAATATGCATGAATGCTATTTATGCATAATAAATGAAGAAATGCCAATGACTTTTAGGGATTTGAGCTTAATTCATCATTTTTAGAGTGATGAATCTGAGATTCATCATACTCCTTCACTAATTTCTCCACCTCTTTATTGATGAAATGACTATCTCCATTTGAAATGAGGATCTTTGGAATCTCAAACCATGAAATGATGTTGTCTTTTAGAAACCGACAGACTGTTCGGCTATCAGCAGATCAAGTGGGAATAGCTTCTACCCGGTGACTCACGTAATCCATGGCGAGAAGGATGTATTCATATCCTTGACTGTTAGGAAATGGGACCATAAAATCAATACCCAAGCATCGAAAACATCAGACATCTGAATAAAATTGAGGTGCATGGAGTCTTTCGAACTGAGGGTTCCTCCCATTTTCTGACAGTCTATAAAGACTTTGATATATGTCGCAGCATCCTTGAATAATGTGGACCACCAGATGCCATACTACAATATCTTTATTGCCATTCTGCTTCTAGAATGGTGTCCACCAGATTTGAGCTTATGACAGTGCTCAAGGACACTAGTGTACTCCTTCTGAGGGATACATCGTCGGTATATGCAATCTGCTTCTTCCTTGAACAAGTATGGATCTTCCCACTGATAAAAGTGAATTCAAATAGAAATTTGTCCTTATTGACTCTCCTCTAATCTTGTGGGACCATCCCAGATACAAGGTAGCTCACAATATCGGCATACCTGGGGAGAGATGTACCACTAAGAATTGATCCATCGGGAAAGGACTATGTGATTGGTGTACTACTCAACTGAGTATCTACATATTCTATTATGGATAAATGGTCTGCTACCACATTCTGAATTCCAAGCTTGTCTCTGATTTGCAAATCGAATTCCTGCAGAAGAATGATCCACTGAGTAAGATTTGGCATCCTTCTTCTGATGTAATTATCAGATAGTAGAGTGGTCAGTATAAACAATGACTTTAAATCCAAGCAAATAGGATTTGAACTTCTTCATGGTGAAAACCACTGTCAGCGACTTTTTCTCTATGAGCGTATAATTTTTCTGTGCATCATCTAATGTTTTGTTGGCATTGCAAATGACATAGGGCACTTTGTCTCTTCTTTGTCCTAACTAGGGATGAAAATGATCGGATACGAATATGAATATAAGTATAATCATATCCTTATCCATTTTAGAATACGAATATTGACAGATGTGAAAAATGTGTTACCGTATCCTTAAAAATGAATACAAATGCAAAACGAATACGACTTGAATATGAATAATAACATAAATATGTAATAGATTAACTAAACAATACATGTTTAGAATGGTTTACACATAGAATAGATATAACATATATAGTAATTTCATAACAACTGAATCAACAATGGTGAATGCAATCATAAAATGTTGTTACACATAGTTATAAGTAAATCTACTACTATACTTATGTATGAAAACGAATATACGAATACGAATGCAAATATTAGAGTTAAAGTGATATACATATTTACATCCATTTTAAAATGAATACGAATACGAATGTCAAAATATGTATGAAACAAATATAATAGTGGATAGGATACGAATATATTCACATTCGTTTTCATCACGAGTCCTAACACAACCCTAACTGGGAAATCTGATGCATCCGTCATGATCTTGAATAGAAGAGACCAATCAAGTAGTTGTAGGACATGAGCCTGAGTGACAAGATATTTCAACTGATAAAATGATTGTAGAACATTCTGATCAACGCTGAATTCTGTCTCCTTGTCCAGTAGTTCTATAAGAGGTCGATCAATCTTGCTGAAGTCTTTGATGAATCTTCTATAGAAACCAACATGCCCAAGGTCACCTCACATTCTTCATTGTTCCTGATGGCTCAAGTTTAGCAATCACGTCCACCTTCGTTGGGCCGACTTCTATGCCAAACTTGGAAACAACATGGCCCTACACAATTTCTTTCATGACCATGAAATGGCTCTTTTCCTACGATAACACAAGATTGACTTCACAACATTTCTGAAGCACTCAGTATAGGTGCATGATGAATCCACATTTCATCATCTTTATTCTATCCTTTTGGCCTCAAAAACCCTAGTAAATGTGTGTAAATACCATTAATTACTACATCTTAGCATCCATGCATGTGCATGTAAATAGTGTATAAAATACTGTAATTAAAGCCAAAATTGTAGAATAAATAAAAGAAAAGAAAAAAATAAAATATTGAAAATATGTTATGACCTGAAACCCCGAGACCTAGGCATCTTGATGAATAGGTCGACAAGGAATAAAGTAGGAGGAGATAAGGGTCAAAATATAGAAGAAATACATATTCTTTTTATTCATTCTTTATTCATTTTGGGACCTATTTTTGGTTCTACTTTTTATACATCAAATAAAGAAACTTTGTACATGAAGGTTGTAGATAATTAAATAAAGAAAAATACAAAATTGATTTCATTCAAAAACAATATACAGATAAAAATTTATGGTCTGAATAAAAATCCAGAATCCCAACTTCCCAGACCCGTATCTCACAAATGAAACTCCAAATGCAGCAAACTCACCTTTAATTGTATATAGAATAAAATAATCTATTAGTGGCGATGGTTTCGCATTTAGCAGAGCTACGGTTTGAAAGTTGAGTTTTGGACCCTTGTTGTATACTTGTACAGATTAAAATATTCAATTTATTATTTATTCATTATTTTTGTATTTTTATATTTTTATAATTTTGTAAATATTATTTATAATAATTATGTACATTAAAATCAGAATAAAAACCTAAATAAACTACAAAATAAAAATACATGTATATAAGATACATAGGTATACTACCTATACTTATACCTGTATAATACATATTTATATTTTATTAAATATACAAAACAATTCAGAAAAATAAAATAAAAATATAATTAAGTGTATAAAAGTATTTTATAATTTTATAAAACAATAAACAAAAAAAGAAATAAACTAAAATCACAAAATAAAAATAAACTATTAAAATATATAGGTAATATACCTATATAGGCTATAAAAAGCAACTTGTAAAAATATACCTCATAAAAATAATTAAAAATCAGAATAAAATACTACATAAAATAATAAATATTTTTTATTTAATAACCAAAATTTAATTCATTTATTTTCCATTTTTAAATGATTTTACAAAATCTTTATCAGGGATTTTTCCTGATTGGTCCATGTGGACCAATCAGGAGACGGCCCCAATTGACCCAGGTCAACTGGTCGTCCTTCCCCATGTGTCGTCGTCAGAGCCTCGTTTGACCCCATGTTCGCGGATTTTTCGAGGTTTCTCCTTGCACCATTTCATGTCGATGATTTGACAACTTTTTCTCCTCGATTGTCCCTCTTGCTCGCCCAATGTCTATCTCGAGGATTGGATCACTGTGGCGCTCGATACGCCTTGGACTTTGGAGTGCCTCAGCCACTGAGTCAAACCACATAAGAATGGAACCCGACCTTCCCTTGAATTTTTGAGTCCCTTCGGTCCACCCCTCCTCGCGCCTTTCGTGCTCCACGAAGACTTGGAGGTGACAGCTCCATCTTTGTGCCGTCAGCCAAGGCAAAGGAGGTCGGAGGCGTCTCCACTACCTTCGGCAAAGACAGCCATCGAGGTACCCCTTCCCTCCGATCACCACCGTCGAGGCAGTCACGTTTCCCTTTCATTTTTCTTGCATTTTCTTTCCCGTACCCTTAGGTTTAAAAACCCTCAAATATCTTCCAATTCCATCGAGTAACTCGCCCAATTTAATCATCTCGCCGGAGCGCACCTCCGGCCGAGCTTCGCTCCATCGCTTTACGCCGCCACTCCACCACCGCGGGACCCAGGCACTTTGCCCTGGGTCCTATCACGCTTTTCTGCATGTACTTGGACCATCACGCACGCCTGGAGGTCATTTTGACCCTCGCCGGAGTCGCGCGAGCTCCTCCAGCTCCGCCAGCAGCTCCAGCGAACCTCGGCCACCGCCGAGGTGTTTTGGACCTCCCCGCGCATAGAGGATGCCCCTAGGAAGGTGCAGACCCATTTTTGAAGCTCGGAAGTCGCTGGAGCACGGAGATCTAGCCCGGGGAAGTTCGCCTCGCCGGCGTTCTTCCCCGTTCTTCCTCCGCGCTTCGCCACCGTTGGATTGGGTCGCCCCTCCAGATCGCTCGTGGACCGTCGGATCATCATCACTCCTCCATCGTTAGATCTCGATCTGAGATCTAATCTTAGACGTTGAAGCGAAGCGCCATCGGTCGTCAGATCGTCGCTACGTGTCAAGTGAAGAAGCCACACCCGTTGGATAGCGCGCTTGGGGTATTTTGCAACTTTCACCCCGTGCATTTTTGTATTTTCTTTTATTCCAGAAACTTTCATTGGTAGTTTAAAATATTTTGTAATATTTATAAGTAGGCCCTTGAACTTTTAGTATTTGCAAGTAGGTCCTGGCCACGTCACCTCACGTGACCAGTACACGTGAGGTGAGGGCATTTTGCATACCCCTTCAGGCTTTTAGTATTTAGTTTCAGTCCAGGGAATTTTGAATTAAGTGTAAAAGTGTTGGAAATATTTCAACTTAGCCCCCGAGGTTTTTGATATTACAGATAGGTCCCTCCTAGGCGCGTGCCAGTCACGTGCCCTAGTGGGTTATTTGTAGGGAAACCCTCCTGGGTTTGGAAATTTGTAATTGATCCAAGAACTTTGTTTATTAGTGTTATATTTTGTTGGAAAATTGCAACTGTGCCCCTGGATGTTTGCTTATTTGCATATATACCCCTGCTAGGCCATATATTTTTGCTTGTTTGATTTATTTATTTCAAGCATCACTTTAATTCAAAAAATTACCAAAAAGATCACATAGGCTCCTGTTAACTTGCACTTTCACTCCATCATTTTTATTTTACATTTTTATAGCATTTTAATATTTATTAAAAATCAAAAACATGCATTTCAGCTACTGTCTATCTTAGAAAATACCAAAAATATTAAAACACTTTGAAAAATTCTAAAAAAATTATCTATTGTCTATTTTATTTTCTTTTAGTGTTAATCCAAAAACCACTTAAAAATTCAAAACCAAAACCTTAAAAATTAGAAAATACCAAAAAACTTCCAAAAAATCTAAAAAATTATAGAAAACTCCAAAAAATGAAAAATCAGGTCTTGTAGGTTCTCCATTTTATTCTCTTTATTTTAAAATTAAGTTGGGAAAATTTTGATATTATTTAATATTTTTCCTTCCCATTTTAATTTCGACCAGAACATTAATTCACTGTTTTCTTTATTTTGACTTTTAAAAATACCAAAAACATTCTGAAAAATACCCAAAACCATAAAAACAGTAAAAAATCATAAAAGACCAAAAAGATTTTATTCCCTAGTTTTTGACTATTTTTCCCTATTTTTATAAATATTTTATCCTCTCTTTTCTTATATTGTATATATATTCCAATATTGAAAAGGAAATATAAAAATATAAAATATAAAAAGAAAATATAAATTTAGAAAAATCAAAAAATCAAAAAATCAAAATACAAAATTAAAAATTAAATAAAAAATTAATTAAAAAATTAAAAACCCACAACATTTACATTTGCATAATGTAGACACTACATCACATTCACACATACACTTGTGGATCTATCCTGCCTTGCTCCCTGTGTTCGAACTCTCTACATACTTGTACCTATACATTTTTTATGTAGAGTTAAAAATAAATTTTAACTTCATATTTGTTTGTCATTTCTTGATATTTACTATTGTGGGTTAATTGTTGACTAAATATAGGATTTTGTAGTGGTCAAGACATCGACTGCGGTTTCGCCTTGTGAAACCGTACGACCCTCGAATTGTGTGTTTATCAGTGCACAAGATAAGAATCAAAACTATCACCATAGACTGGGAAATCGTCCATTAACACCTTGAGAAAGCTATCGATCATATCAATAAAGACAATTAACATACACATTTGAAATGAAGCAGGGGCATTGCACAATTCAAAGAGCATTCTCTTGAAGGCATAGATGCCAAATGGACAAGTGAACATAGTCTTATCTTGATCTTCAAGGGCGATCGCCACTTGGTTGTTCTCAGAGTATCCATTTAAAAAGTAGAAGAACTCCTTCCATGCCAACCTTTATAGCACTTGGTCAATGAACGACAGAGGAAAGTGGTCCTTCTTGTTTGCTACGTTTAGGCACCAACAATCAACACGAATACACCATGATGTCGGTACTTGAGCAGAAATCTCCTCTCCTTGGTCATTTGTAACCACGATGATATCGAATTTCTTTAGAATTCATGCAAATGGGGCTCACCCACTTCAAGTCGGAGATAGGGTAAATCAATCCAGCTTCACACCAATTCGTGATTTCTTTCATGATAATGTCCCATAGGTTAGGGTTCAACATTCGTTGGAATTTACAGGATGGTTTGCAATCATCTTCTAGATAGATATGGTGTGAACAAAAGGCTAGATTTATCCCTCAAAGATCCAAAACATTTCAACCAAGTACCTTGTGGTTTTTCTCTAAAACCTCGAGCAAGCGAGATTCCTGAATCGAGGTTAGCCTGCTACTAATGATGAATGAATACATATTATGTTCAACCACAAGGAAAGAATACTTTAGGCATGTCAAAAGCTGCTTCAATTCAGCTAATTGTTGAGTCTGCTTCACAGATACTTCAAAAACTGAGCTGGTAGGGGAATAATCTGTTGAACATAAGGAGGTGTTGTCCACCTCTGTCACTCTTGGATTAGATAAAAATGTACCGAACATATCTGCAATGATTTCATCTTGTTTAGTTTGACTTGAATCTTCTTTGAATAAGCTGATCAGTGATATTGAAGCTTTCTCACTGTTGGCAATGGAGCAAGGATCGATTGTGCTTTTCCAGGTCCTCCTATGAAGAGTGGAGTTACTATGTCAAGATGTCATTCAAAGAGATTTGTTGATCACTAATATCAACAATGTCACAATCTTCAGCTGATGATTCTCTTTGACTTCTCTCAAATGTGCTCTCTGCAGCTTTTGGCTCATTGATCATATCCATAGTGAATCTTTCACTGCAGGAGTGGAACATGATCTTTCCAGACCCATAATCAACTACCACTTTGGAGGTTCAAAGGAATGATCGACCAAGAATAATTGGAGTCTGGAGTAATGGTGTATGCAAATGCATGTCCAGGACAACGAAGTGTACTAGGAAGCACATATCCTGCACAGTTACGATAATGTCTCTAATAAACCTCTGGGTTGCTTAATGGTTCTATCAGTAAACTGAAGGATCATGTGTGTGGGTTTAAGCGAACCCAACTCGAATTCCTGAAGTAATGATGAGGGCATGTGGTTTACAGAGGAACCACAATCAAGCAAGGTTCGCTCAAAAAATTGATCAAATATTTCACATTTGATTAAATGTACTCCCGTGTATGGCTTCTTCGTTGGGAGATCACTGATAGCATTTACTGTGTCGTGGTCAAGATGTGTTTTTCTCTTCAGACACATCTATTCTTGCGGGGTTGATGCTTCAAGGTGCATGCCTCTTTCAAACCTTTTTTCACAGCTGGCATGTATTCCATGTCCTTAAAAATGGCATTTCTAGAACAAGATTTTGAATAATGTCCACAACACCAAGGTTTGACAATGCATTTTTCGACTTTTTAAATTTTTTTCGAATTTTTTATAGCATCAGGGAAAGGAATATTCACGAAACCAAAAGCATTGTTCTGAGTTACATCATTATTTACAAATGACTGGCAAGAAGGTGTATCGTCATTTAAAATAGGCAAAAAGGTATTTGCAGGAGCTTCAGCTTTGTCGATCATCTCGTGAGCTCTGTTGATGCTAGGTTCTCCTCAGCTTGCTTGGCTCAGCCTTGGCTATTATTCTATTTTTAGTCTTTTTATTTTTGCTGATGTTTTTTGGATTTTCTGATGGTGGTGGTCTGGTGCGACTCCTCCTCCTTCTTCCTCAACCACCTCTGATGTTGGACCGACTGATGCAGAAGATGAAGATTCGACAGAAGACGCGTGATTCTTCCCCTTATCTACAACAGACGGCTGTAAAGTCCTACTACTCATGAGAGTCACCACATTAGATAATATAAAATCAGATATACCTGACTCTACAGGATCGGATGAGACATCACGAACTACCTACTCCTTACAATTGAAAGTGTTGGGGTTGGCCTCGACCTATTCTAGAATCAGAGTTTTGGTGGCAGTGAGGTCATCGAGCTTCTGCCTCATCTCTGCTAGGCTCTTCACCAGTTGAGTCAAGCAGTCAATGGCATGGTTCACGGGAGGAACCTCAGATAGTTCAACGTGTTGATCACGTTGATAATGATAATGCGGTGGAGGTTGCAAATGAGAATACTGAGAATGATACCGAGGAGGAGGGGGCTGCTGGTTCTACTGAACAACAACGTAGGTCTAATACGACTGGTGCTAGCGGTATGTCGACTGTTGATATTGAGAGTATTGTCTCCAAGTGTCATGATATGGTGGAGACTGGTGCTGCTAAGGTTGGGAATAGACAAACTTCACACCATGAGGTTGGTGGTACGACCGAATGATAGGAGACTAGCCCTGCTGATGTCTGCCGGGATGGTCTAGTTGTGCATCATTATTTTAGATGTTGTTCACCTATTGAATTTAGGGTGGAGGTAGGAAATACTGATCCACATAAGATGGTTCGGTCTTAGGCTGGTAGATGAACATCTGCTATTGTGGCTGCTACTGAGGTGCCTGATCGGGAGCTTGCACGTAGTATACATGCTGGATCGGTTATACTAGACTCCGTTGAGGTTGTTGTGGTGATGACAACTCCTTCATCTTAGCGAGAGTCTTGATGGATGTGCTCACAGACTGACAGGAGTTGATTGTGCTGACAAGCAGCTCTAGCTTCTTAGTAATCTGGTTCAGTTTGTCCACATACCGAGTTCTCTGTTCGACAGATAATATTTCAAGGTCTTATGATCATTTTTCAATAATGTCCACTTTGACATGTGGCTCCTGATAATTCTAAGGTTGGAGCTCTCGTCCCTGACCACTTCATGAGATGGCACCATATTGGCGAGCTTATGGTGGATCTGCGGCTAGTGCCGATATACACATGATGAAGACAAGGCAACCTCTCCTTCGACCATTTCCTCGAAAAACTACCATACGACATCTTCATCCTTGTTGAAATGAGATCCTCCACATGTAACATGTACAAGCCTCTGACTCTCAGTAGTCAGACCCCCCGAAGAAATGTTGGACCATGCTGGTCCGAGGAATGTCATGGTGGGGGAACTTCTCTTGAAGATCTTTAAACCTCTCCTAGGCTTCATGGACGGACTCGTGCAGTCCCTGAGAGAAGTTGGAAATTCTATCCCGTATCTGATTGAGACAACGAAATGGATAGAACTTATGGAGGAATGTAGACTTCAATTCCTCCCAGATCATAACGACCTTCCCGAAATGATTGATTATGTATAATACCTTGTCTTGAAGACTTGATAAAAGGTTGTCATCTTAACCATGCCTAGCGGGATGTTAGGTAGTATGTGGTTCTGCAGATGCGGGAAAACTACTGGAGATGGATGTATAATTCCTTGTTTGTGTTTTCATAGAACGAGGGGAGAAGAGCCAAGAATTGTGGCTTTATATTGAAATGTCTGTGGACCTGAGGAATATGGATCCACTCTGTCATATGGCCATCACCATGATTATAAGTCTCCTTGAGTTTAATCTTGGGAGCCTCTCTTCTTTGTTCATATTCACCTCCACATGGTCCATCTCTCTGTTCTTCATCTCCCCTTCCTCCTCCTCCTCGGTTCTCTCTTTCTCTCCTCAAATCATTAAGCATGTCAGTGAAGGAAACCTGAGCAAGAGCCTGATCTGTGAGTTGTTGTTGAATCAACTAAATAGATGCAAGCAACTGAGTGTTCACGACATTCTGATCTGGCTTTGGGCCATATATGGTTGTTGTAGTCCCTTCCTTTTTCCTTGAGGAGCTATCTCAGAATCAGACTTAGAGGAAATGTAATCTAGATCGGGGTCCAGATTCGGTTCCTAATCTATACAATGAGATACATCACTATCAAACTGGTATTGAGCACCAGATGAAAATATGAGTGTGGAATTAGATTAAATCGTAGACATGGATGAATGGAGAACTTGATATGAACAGAAATCGATCTCCAATCACAAGGGGCAGATTTTGGGACAAGAGTGATCCTGGTTTGTTAGATAATGAGAAGACAAGGAGCCTAGAAAGTGGTTCACAAGATCTGAACCTAGCTCTTGGGAATCACCTCGAATTATTAGAGATGTCGGATCCATGGAATCGATGTGAGTATCAGCTGGGTTCTGACTAAACCATTTATGAGTTGACATCTTGAGGTAAAAGAGGAATAGATGATGAGTATAAAATATGGTGATCAACAAAGAGAGGAAATGAAGAGAATATAAGAAGAAGGCTCAAAGTGAGCAAAGTAAAAAAATGTAAATAGAAGCAAAGAAAATGGTGCAAGTGTGCATGACTGATCTTTATCCTTAAACTAGATTCAAACAAACACAAAGAAATGGATTCACCAACTCAACGCTTGTCAAGCCGTAAGAGTTCGACTATTTTTATTTTTTTTAGTTTAATTGTTATTCAAGCAATCTTGTAGCTTGTCCTTAGAGGCTAGACCCATAGGAGAGTGAGCTGCAATAGATACTTCCTACTTCCTTTATAACATGTAGTTTGCACTTTTTAGAGGTCCTTGGTATTGATCAGGGGATGGCTACTCAACCAAAGAATAGGAGTGAGGAAGCTGATAATGGCAAATCAAGTACTTCGAACCAAGTCCATGAGCAGACAAGGTCCTACTCAGACGCGGGACGATGAAACAAGTGTCCCCGTGAGGGATGACCTATGCTCAATACTTCAAACTAAGTCTAGAAGCAAATGAATCCCTACTCAGCCATGTACGATAGAAGTACCAGTACTTCACCTAGCTCAGGTGATAATCAAGGCAACCATAGATTGGGTTCTAGGCTTTAATCCCCAATGGTCTCTCCTCGCTCTGTCTGGAGTGTACCTTAAAATAGTGTGGGCTTTATGAATCCAATACAATGAAGTCTGTTTCAAAATTTATTTAGTGCCAAAGTGTTATTAGCAGACTCCTTATTTTAATTTTTTGAATTTTCAAATTTTGGGGTAATTTTTAAAAAAATGCCTAACGATTTTTTTGGATTTTCTTTAAGTCCTAAGTTAATCAAAACTAGGGGAGAAGGTAGAAAAGTAATGCAAGTATCATGATGCTAGAAAACTCATCATCATGATGAATGATGTATGCTCATATAGAAGACTGAAAGTGCTTCCCATCTCTCTCCATGCACGATGCAAGATAAGAAATTAAATTTACAATTCGTGCGATATGCAATTTGCTGAAATTACCTTAAGCAGGAATTATTATTAATCGTAAAGAACTAATTTAATTTGACTAAGGTCTAAGTATAGAGATTATAGGCACATGCAGATAATTAGGGCTTTGGACCTAATGACCGAGTCAAGCAGTCCTTAAGACTATGGGCTCATTTACATAAACAAATAAAAAGAAAGACGGGAAGCACAAATCGTGGAAAAAAATAAAATAATGAGAAAATATGGAGAATAAAAGTGAGAATGCAGTGAAAACATGAGAAATCGGGCATGCCCCCAGATGAACAAACACCTAGTAAAATAGGCTTGCTATTTTCCAAGTGTCCAAGTGTCTGAACCCGCATTATTAGAATAATAAAGAGTCTCTCTCTCACGAAAGAAAATAAGATCTATGTTAATGCTACTCTGCTCGACTCTTCTCCTCAAGCTTCTCTCCTGCTCTCTCCTACCGGCTCAACAAAGAAATCCAGTTTTCACTCTGCTTGGCTGCCTCGGTCTCCAAGAAGACCATCCTCGCATAGCGAGCCCTCGCAGAAAAGTCAACAGAAGAAACAATTAGAACAGATAAACAACTATTTAAATAAAGAAAATAGATATAGAGAACAATGCAACTGGTAGGCGTAACTATCCAATGCATTGCTCCTTGACAACGACGCCAATGCAGATCGCTCGAGTTACCTAACATTCGATCTTAGAAGAGCATGCAGTGTCTGACAAGTTGGATTCGACAATCACTGTATCATCCCTCTCTCAGCACTCGCTACTCAAACAATCCGAATCAACAAACAATCAATCCAGGAATAATATATAACAATGAAGGTATGTAATTTGGAATTTATTGTACCCTACAAAATGTGTGTATAGTGCGTATGTAGGCATTGAACCACTGAGAACAATGGAGGATAGGTATAGTTATCACTGATTAATAATAATTAAAAATAATAATTTTTGTATTTTAGCTTTTTCTATTTTTTGTGGGGTTTTAATTATATTCAAATTTTATGGATTTTAAGTGGTTTATATTTTTTATATTTTTATATTTTATCATCTTTTTAATTTTGTAGAATTTAGTAATTTTTTATTTTTAATTGTAATATATACTTATATAATTAAATAATGATATAATAGAAATTATCAGTCCTATATGAAATATATAGTATATATATATATAGTTTTATATTTTTAGATATATATACACACACATTTAAAACTCATAAAAGAAAATGTTTTTATGTTTTTAATATTTTCTTTATTTTTGGTAATTTTTATTAAGATTTTTGCTAAATTTTATGTATTTTAATGTGTTAAAAATAAAATAGTGAGTAAAGTATTATAGCCGAATTGTTTTGGATTTTAAAAATAGATAATAAGTTTAAAATTCCCAAAAATATTTTTAATATATGTTATATATAGTAAGGAAAAATATCAGGCATAAAACAATATTTTTTTTATTTTTAATGATTTTTATAGCTTTATAGATTTTTAGGGTTCTGTAATTTTTAAGGTTTTAGTTTTATTTTTTTAGTGATTTTTAGATATATATTAGAATATATAATGATATTCCTAATATAATATTTTGTAATTTTTAGAAGTGTTTTGATAAATTTTGGAATTTTTAATAATCAAACATGAAATAAAAATCTTCCTTTTGATTTTTATAAACAGGAAAATAATTTTAATGCCATGCAAAAAATATATATGATAAATATAGCTAGAAGACACTAAAGATAATTTTCCTATAATATTCAGATATAAAATGCTATTTTTAACAATACATATACACAAAATTAAAATTAAGAACTGGCAGGGACCCACGTGCAATTTCAAAAAACTTTAATTGCATTCATCAACCATAAAAAGTAATGTCTAAGGGTATACAAGTAATTTATCCAATTAATTCCACATTTAATATGCTCCTAGTAGGGGTGAAATGCAATAAAAATAAACTCCAGGTCTGCGCATGCAATTTTTACCAAAATTTAACACTATATATATAATATGGTACTAAAGAAAAATATCCGAAGCTATTGGGCTTGGATGCAAAAAGACCAGGCGCCTAACACGTACAAGCATGTGAGGTGACTTGGCAAGGGACCTAAGTGTGATTACAATAAAATTCGGGGTCTACTTGCAATTTATACAGGAAATATTACGCTTAATAAACTATTTATAGGGCTAAGGATAAATATAACTAATGCAGCGGGGCACAAGTGTTATTTACCCTTTATTGTGTGCTATCCAACAACCAACAGATCTTCACTTACATACGTGGATGGATAGGATGGCTCGGTATCGATTCACAGATGTAGCACCCAGATTAGATCTAGGATCTGATCAGATGGCTAGCGTGAACCTCATCGGGCGGCTACTGCTACGCCAGGCATCCGTTCTTGATCAGATGGTGATGAAGCCCATTGGAAGAATCAGGGGCAAACCTGTGTTGGGCAAGTTTCAATCTCATGTATCTTGCGACTCCAACCTCCTCTTATGATGTTGATGAACATCAAATTTGCCTCTTTAAGAATCAGTAATTGTAGTAGTATAGGAGGCAAATTCGGTTCAGCAAAAACCACAGTCCTTTGAATGTTGTGGACATTTATACTTGGCAAGTCTACCAAGGTCGAACATAAGGACACGGCTACTTAATTTATTTATCGAATTTCGATTCAAAAAGTACAAGTGTGAATTAATTTCAAGTTCAGGTCTGCAAGATGCACTATGCTAATTACCATGCAATGCCATGATGAATGCATTTTTTAGTTAATTTTTATGCAATTTAAAGTGATGAATGAGCAAATATGCAAGGTTACATGTAGTCTAAATAAAAGATTACAAAGATACCCTAAAAGTATGAGCATCATATCAGAAATAGAAATCAGAGTCGACTGAATCACAACATGAAGAACAATCATCAAATCAAAGCAAGAACAAGGAGAGCAGGGTCTCATTTATCACATAAAAAATCACTTCATTTAAAATAGTGACAAATGAGAAAATTAGATATGCTATGATGTAGAGGATAAAATAAGGATCAAAACGATACTAAAATCATGCAATTTGGACCTACGATGCTCAAGTTATGAAGAAAACAATGCAGGGGCATAATTGTAATAAAAATGCAAGAAAATAAAAGGATAAACCTTACATTTAGATCCCTGGAGGGACCTAAATGCAAATAAGAAAACCCGCCTGGGCCCCTGTGAAATTTTTCCATGCACGGGGGCCTTTTTGCAATTTCTGGAAAGTAGGAGGGCCTCCCTATAAAATACCCAGGCACGCACGTGAGGCACGTGCCTGGGGACCAAATTGTAATTATGTGAAAGCTTGGGGTCCTTCATGCAAATTTCCCAGGACCCCATGTGCGGTGCACGTGAGGCACCTAGGCTCGGGAGGGTGCTCTGGCTCAGGCCACGTGGAAGAATCTGGAGGTTCGGCTCGAGGTTCAGTGGGACCCGAGCCTATAGGTCAGGATATGAGGCTCGGGCACCAC
The DNA here is from genome assembly GCA_037367405.1 of Ottelia alismoides. Lineage (NCBI taxonomy): Eukaryota > Viridiplantae > Streptophyta > Magnoliopsida > Alismatales > Hydrocharitaceae > Ottelia > Ottelia alismoides. Next base: position 117,656 of record JAZKJV010008871.1, read on the forward strand.
GTGGCATCATCGTAGCCATCCGATCCGGATGATTGGACGACAGTCGTAGCATCTTCATCCTTTGCAGGTCATCGGAGAAGGCGGGGCTCCGGCGACCTGCTGATCGCTCCGTCTTGCCTCGCGAGGCCATCTGATGGTCGAGGAAGGTGTATGATCCCCTGGCGAAGCTCGTGGAGACCATGCGGAGCTCCGTCAGCGTGTGGGATGGCGAGATGGAGCTCGGTCGTCGGAGCAGAAACTCGAGATCGGAAGCTGGGGCTAAGTTCCGTCCATTAAAGACCTGCAGGGGGTGCATCGGATGTCCGAGCATGCATGTGTTGTGTGTGAGTGATGTGAGATGAGTGGTGGTCCAGTGGGACGGAGGGAGCGGTGGACCTGGGGTGTCTTCTCCGGCGGAGCAGAGGGAGACGTGAATCGGAGTGGTTGGGGTTGTGAAGAAGAAGGAAATGGTCGACGAGGATCGGAGTGATAGGGTGGAGATGTTGGAGTAGTCGGAGGAAGGTGGACAATGATGGAAATGAAGGGAAAATTAGGAGAAATAGAGGGACAAATCACCTTGCCGGAGCAAGGTGTTGGTGGCGGAGGAAGTGGCCTGGGCTGGGCTTCGGTTGAAGCCCTGGGTCTTCGCACGACAGGGTCGACCCTTCCCCGGTGCTCAGCGACGCTTGATGGTAACCGCTACATGGCCGGAGGCCACGGATCACACTGGGGCTTCGGTCGTCATCGCCTCCTTGAAAGGGCTTTTCCGCTGTCATCGGAGTGTCGGAGGCTGGGCCGAAGCCCCAAAATGGTGGATGCGGTCTCTGGTGGCGGGGGTGGTGGTTAAATAGGCGGCAGAGCTCGGAGGTTACGTTGATGGAGGGTTGGTTTTAACGGAGTTTTAATGGTGAGGGAATAATGAAGGTGGTGCATCAATGGAGGCGCGAAGATGGTGGAGGTAACGGCTATGCGGAGGCGCTGTTAGGAGAGGAAGGAGGTGGCTGGAGTGACGGCTAAAAATGGAAGGGGATCGTGGGTCAGCGAAGCGTAATGGTTGAAGGGAGGGGGGTTACGTAAGGTAGGGGACGATGTGTGAGCCGTCGGATCCCATGATCCAACGACTGGGATAGTGGGGCGAGTAGAGGGTTGCGATCAGATACGAGGATCTAATCGCACGACTGATGTTAGGGCGTGAGGGAGCGGCCGAGATTGAATGATGGGGGAGGTCTAACGGTGAGAGATAGAGGGGTGACGTGGAGTGCGGGGAAGCGTTGGATGGTATGTGATCGGTCGGCTGTGGTGAAGAGGCGACGTGGCAAGATGCTGTGTGTTGGATCAAAGGAAGATCGAGCGGTTGTGGATAGGGCGCAGATGAGCGGCGGCGATGTGATTTAATGGAACGATCTGACGGCTGACGATGGAGCGGTAATGGACGGCTAAGATTGAGGCGGGGAGGAGATCCAACGACAAATCGGAGAGGCTGGGTGTCAAGAGAAGTGGCGGGCCACGTGGTGGCTCCAGAGAGCGCCACGTGGCCCAATCAGGAAATATAGAAGGTTAAATACAAAAAAAAAATACAAAATAAATAGTTAGAGGCAAAATTAGGAAAAAAGTCAAAACATGAAAGTTGCTCGTCTCGACGAGATCTACAACTTTTATGTTGAACAAAAAGCCAAAAGAGGTCATTTGTACAAAAAGTATTTTTGGGGGTATTTTTAAGGGGGATAAAAACACCGATTTTTATCTTTGATTTGTTTTTGTATTTTTTAGTCTTTTTAAAGGTTAGTGACTTACGGACAATTACTCGGCCTAATTTTTTAGGGTTTTTTGATGATAAAGTAAATACAAGAAAAATAAGTGGAATTAAATACAATAATTAAGGTTTAATTAATACACAATATAATACAGGATAAAAATAAAGAATTAAAGATGATCTTTATTGGAATGGTTAAGCCAGGGTTTTAATAGAAGACTTTTAGCATGATGAATACGAGATTCATCATACCCCTATACTTAAACCATGCTCGTCCTCGAGCATCTAAAGAATGAAGGAGTCGGATTAATTCCTGACAGTGCAAGTGAAGATTTCAAGGCTCAATCTGAAACGCCCCGCCTCGACGGGAGCACATCTCAAGATCCATTATCAATATTACCCAACAACAATCATAAACAACCTGCATGATATACCATTTATACAAAATAAGGAAATAGGAAAAAAAATCAAGTTTCTACTGATAACAAAAGTACACATACGGATAACAATAAGTCATCAGAGTCTCTCTTTATTACATCATAAATACTCATAAAGGAAGGATAACAGAATTACTAAGAAACTAGTCCTTGACCTTAACAACGTCATGCAGATGCACCACCAAATATGCGAGCCTCTGTCTCCTGCTCTACACTCCCTGTTGGATTTCCAAAGAATGTAACTGGTGAGTCAACTGACTCAGTAAGGATAAAATAAATTATAATCAAGAGATTATAGGTAGGTAATGCAATTGCAGTAACTGAGCAAGTTTAGAAGAGAACAACTTAAAAACATCTAGTAATAAGCAATCAGTTATATTCTAGGCATTTAACAAGCATGCAATCAAAACCAATTCCTTGACATAAACTTAATCCATATTTTCATTTACTTAACCCGGACTCGCCGTCAAAGGAGAAAGATTACACTAGAAATGAAGCCTGCAACACCTAGTGCAACCTAAAACCTGTGCGCAAATGCGATCCTTCAGTTAGTCTAGTTGGTAGTACTCTGACACTCGAGACGGGACATACAAGTCCGGTGAGTCGCAACTCTATTAATCGAGTCTGCCGGAGGAGTCTTGCTCGCTCCAAAACAAGTGCAACAAGAATGAATCTGTATATTGCAATGCACGCATGCATAAAACCCACCAGAGTACCTACCACCACCTCACTCTGTGATGCCCCGCGAGTGAGGATGACTAACTGTCGGCTCAGTCGGACTACAAGAGTGTGCACTCACCTTGTAGTGAATATCTTCCATTTCCCCGCATGCATTATTTTCTTTTACCCAAGGGTAGATAATTGCTTCTAATGATTAAGGATCCAATATCATTAATATTTAAGGACCTCTGGTCATCATTTACTCATTATATCTTTTCCATGATCAACCCGTAGGCGTTCGACATAATACTCATAGTATCTAAAGGAAAACCCTAGATGCAGTAACCCTTATCTTTGCAAATCATTTCAAAAAAAAACCTCGGATAACTAGATAAAGGATATCATGCAATAATGATCAAGATATGTAAACAATAGTGTCAACTCAAAATGTGAGTATAAATAATTGAGTAAAAGGTGACATCTTGCTTATAGGATATACTTACGGAATACTTTTATGCATAAACACCATCAATGGGGAGATTTCTAAGGAGGTTGCCTTTAAATCGGAAAAAAGAGTAAAGGGCTCGTTAGAACGGTGAGTACATGTAAACCTCCAAATTGGGTTTATGTACGAATTTATAAAACAGTGCCTGAAAAGTTAAGTCCGCTCTTATGAATAGGCAAGGATAAGAGTAGAGAATAAGGAAAATAAGGGTCGATTTTCAGTTCAACTGGAAATATAAGAATAAAGTGAATATAGTGAAATAAAGATGGTAAAGTGGAATAGATGTGGAATAAAGTTAAATAATGGGATGTGGATGGAAATAGTTGTATTCTTGGAAACCACACCGGATGAGAAATTGACACCTTATTCCATTGCTTATTCTCTAAATGACAAAGCCTAAATTATCATTCCTTTATTACGTCTAAGATTCTAAATTATCAATCCTTGATTACCTCTAAGATTCTTCTTTGATATAATTAAGATCCAAATTTACACATCCATTTGACCATTTAATTTTCCAGACAAATCATATTTGTCATAATGACTGGACACATGATAAGCGGAAACATAAAATCACATGAAATCAAGCAAGCCCGAATAACATCGCATCAAACTGGATTAGGGCTTTATCATTTATCCGAACTAAGCACACACTTATTTTGGACATCCGATCCTAATAAAAGTTCTCAGATAATAAATTATCATTATATAAAATAAGAAAAGAGCAATTAAAGCATATGAAGATTAGGTAATCGCCCCCACCACTACCGTGAGAAGTGTTACCAAGGCGTCAGGCTTACAATGCAGGGCAAGGAAGATGATTTGAACGACCAATGCGGCTAGATTTTGAAAGAAACTCCTAAAGTTCAATCAGATAACACGAACAGGAGAAGATTAACCCCAAATTTAGGACACCGATAGTGAAAATTCAAAACAACGGATAAACAGAGCAATGCACCGGGATGGATTAACTCCTACCTCTTCCGATTCAAACGCAAGTTGCAGCAACGTCGGATGCCATCCCGAAAGAGAAAAACAGCGGAAATCGGATCGATCGGGACGTCAAAGGCGGCGGAAATGGAGATTAGGGAAGAGGAGAAGTACTTCCAAATCAAAGTATGATCTACAAATAGATCGCTCTAAACTTACTTTGCGCATGATACCCTCCACGATATGGTTAGCAAAGGGAGAATCATGATTTACCAACAGCAAAAAGGCAATCCGGGGTCAGATCAAAATTGAGCAATCATCCCTCAAAAACCACAATCTCCAATATCGCAAGTCATGCGAAAGAAAAGGGAGAAGGGAGAAATCCGTTACCTATACTCGTGCACGTATTTGATCCACGTGCTCAATCGCCCGATCACGAACCCGATGAGAGGGTCTCCTTTCCCTTGCGATGGCCCTTCTCATCTTCTTCTTATCGCGAAGCTACGTGGCTTCGAGAGTTTTTGATAACGGTGGTGACACCGTTCTCTCCTTGATTCTCTGAAGAATGAGATGGAAAAAGAGATAAGAGAATGACTTGGGGAGGAAGAAAGGATGGATTAGGGTTTGAAAAAGGAGTAGGAATGAGGGGAGATGAAGGGTGTGGGTCTTTATATAGTTGAGGATTAAAATCTTAGTTTTAGAAACCCTAAAACAACCCTAATTCGAAATTAATTAACCAAAACCCGTAACCTTTAATTCCCTCAAAAACCATGACCCATCTTCACTAAAACAAGCATATCTTCCACATCCGAACTCGGAATTTCGCGTTTTTGGGCTCGTTGGAAAGCTTGCGACGAGACACTTCTTTTGAGTATAATATTGAATAGGTTTTAAAGCTTCAGAAAAAACCAAAAATTACGGGGTGTTACACAATCTTTCGAAGACCCTTAATTTAAGAGATCCTAAAATTATGGGTTTATCCAACCCTTAGTCAGTAGGAATCCAACTTCTTTGATTATCAGACTCTCTTTTTGTACATATAGTATAAGGATATGAAATTTAGTGTACTGCATTTCATGAGAGCCGAGTCGATGCATCACCCAAAGTTCCAGTCCCAAAGATTCTCCTCTAGACCCAATCCTCAATACTAGGGAATAAGTCTATTCTTGCTTCAGTCAACCGTCTCATTAGTTTGTCAGACTTGAAATGTTGATGGACGACCAGATGATGGAGGGTATAGAATTGTGTCTATTTTTCTCACCCTCACATTGGAACAAGGGGCCTCTCGAGTGCCTTTTTACTCAACACATGTAAATTTTAATATTGTTGATCAATGTGTCCGTCAAGAGAGTTGGAGTCGTCTGCACTTGTTTTTCTGGGAGTACACCGGGGTGTGTCTTTTCTGAGTATCTAAGATACCTTCGACACCCAGACTTGTATAGCTTACGATGTAGAGCCCTTTTTGTGGTGTCAGCCTGACTCCTTGGTCCTAATTAGCGCTTGGTCCAAGTGGACACTTTGAAAATGTTTGGGAGCGCTCGCCATTGGTGGAAGCTCATTTGTAATTTAACTTCAGTATTTAGAGCTCTTTCTTTGACATTTATTTTCTTTTGTTGGCTAGCTCCACTGCTTTTATCAAAAGTTAGCGCACACTGATCAGCAATTTCCATTAAGTTTCATCTCACCCTGGCACATAGGTAAATATCAAAGAGATAGCATATGAATCTTGTTCCCATACTAGCTAGGGTTTTGCTGACACTCAGGTTTTCTGAAGCCTTCATTAACTTTATCCCATCCTCAAATATCATTAGATCGGGTCTAAACTCAAATCTCTAGTCCTAGTTCTTCAAGTGATATCTCAACTCATCTCATCAATCATGCAGTTGTGGAAGTGACTGTGATGATATTTTTCTTGAAGGTAGAGATGAAGAGTGCAATATAGCGCTCAAATCTTTCAAACCAGGGAAGTGTGGATATTTAAGTTTTAAAAACTCTAATGACTAAGGCATGTTAACTCAGACTCTTAAGATCACAGAAATCCAGTGTCCTCAAAATCCTCAAGCCTTGAGTGAATGTGAATGTGTCAGGAATACACGAACTCCTTGGTTAGTGATGTGATTTTTGACTTTTGCAGATTTTTATGAGTTTTAATTTTTTTCAGTTTTTTTAATTCTTTGGAGAGACAATGATTGGCCCAGGATCAAATGAATAAAAGTATCCACTCTCAGCCAGTATGGGTGTAAGTACAGGCCGAGACCCGTGTTACTTGAGGACGGGGCCATATGCGGTGTCCTCTAAACCACCCACTCTGCTAAGGGAGACCGAGGTTCCCTCACTGAAAGTGTCTACTGAGCGTAGTAGTCATAGTCTAATTTCAAGAAGGGTTTTTAATTTTTCAATTTTTTTTGAAAAAGAATATTTACAAAAATTAATCCCTCAATTTTAATAAACATTTTTTTACAAGGTTTTTACAAAACTCAGTTCATAGGTTTACCAAAACCCAGCCCGAAGATAAAATTTAAAAAGTTTTAAAAACACAAGCTAAGGCTAAAGTAAATATACAGTAATATACGGTATATCCCCCTATACTTAAATTTTGCTATGTCCTCATAGCACAAGTGTCATGAAGCCAAGGCTCGATCAAATATAGGGTGATATAGCAGAACTGAGGTCAAAATAGGACCTAAGTACAGGAAGACAACACGAGGGAGGGATGAGCAGGCAGGTCCCCCCTATACTTAGGCTACAAATAGCCTAAGTGAGGTCTGACTTAGGGGGGGTTCATTCAATGATAGAGAGAGAGAGCGAGAGATTGTGAAAATTACAGAGGGAAGGGAGATGGGGTGAGGTGAGTGTGTATGTGCAAGTGTGTGTGTGGGGGGGGGGGGGGAGGGGGAGGGGGGTAGATCATCAAGTGATCTACTCTCTCCTTTTTTACAACATGCAAGAACTGGAAATAAATATGCAAATGCAAGTTTTTTTTACAGTATGCAATGCAGGCTAACTGATTAAAATCCTAGAATTTCTTCACAGATTCTTTTGCGGCCTCTTCAGCGGAAGCTCCCGACTTCACGCCTCCATAAAGATCAAGCGTCCTCGATGATCATGGGCCTTGCCATAAAAGAGAAAAGTTAGAACACACAGAGAAATTAAATCAGCAGATATGATGCAAAATAATGATGCATGAAATGAGGACCTAAAAAATTGAAATTATTCAACAAAGAAAATCAAAAATTCAATAATTAAGTTAAGTTGTATCCCCGGCAATGGTGCCATTTGATGAACGTCAAATTTGCCTCTTTAAGAATCAGTAATTGTAGTAGTATAGGAGGCAAATTCGGTTCAGCAAAAACCACAGTCTTTGAATGATGTGGAGTATTTATACGTGGCAAGTCTACCAAGGTCGAACACAAGGATACAATTACTTAATTTATTTATCGAATTTCGATTTAGAAAGCGCAAGTGTGAATTAATTTAAAGTTCAGGTCTGTAAGATGCACTATGCTAATTACCATGCAATGCCATGATGGATGCATTTTTAGTTAATTTTTATGCAATTTAAAGTGATGAATGAGCAAATATGCAAGGTTACATGTAAGCTAAATAAAAGATTACAAAGATACCCTAAAAGTATGAGCATCATATCAGAAATAGAAATCAGAGTCGATTGAATCACAACATGAAGAACAGTCATCAAATCAAAGCAAGAACAAGGATAGCAGGGTCTCATTTATCACATAAAAAATCACTTCATTTAAAACAGTAGCAAATGAGAAAATTAGATATGCTATGATGTAGAGGACAAAACAAGGAACAAAAGGACACTAAAATCATGCAATTTGGACCTATGATGCTCGAGTTATGAAGAAAACATGTAGGGGCATAATTGTAATAAAAATGCAAGAAAATAAAAGGATAAATATTACATTTAGGTCCCTGGAGGGACCTAAATGCAAATAAGAAAAATCGCCTGGACCCCTGTGAAATTTTTCCATGTGCGGGGGCCTTTTTGCAATTTCTGGAAAGTAGGAGGGCCTCCCTGTAAAATACCCAGGCACGCACGTGAGGCACGTGCATGGGGACCAAATTGTAATTATGTGAAAGCTTGGGGTCCTTCGTGCAAATTTCCCAGGACCTTACATGCGGTGCACGTGAGGCGCCTAGGCTCGGGAGGGCGCCTTTGGCTTGGGCCACGTGGAAGAATATGGAGGTTCGGCTCGATGTTCAGTGGGACCCGAGCATATAGGTCAGGATATGAGGCTCAGGCACCATGTGGCGTCATTGTAGCCGTCCGATCCGGATGATCGGACGACAGCTGTAGCATCTTCATCCTCCGTAAGTCCCCGGAGAAGGCGGGCTCCGGTGACATGCTGATCGCTCCGCCTCGCCTCGTGAGGCCATCTGATGGTCGAGGAAGGTGTATGATCCCCTGGAGAAGCTCGTGGAGACCAGGCGGAGCTCCGTCAGCGCGTGGGATGGCAAGATGGAGCTCGGTCGTCGGAGCAGAAACTCGAGATCGGAAGCTGGGGCTGAGTTACGTCCATTAAAGACCTGCAGGGGGTGAATCGGATGTCCGAGAATGCAGGTGATGTGTGTGAGTGATATGAGATGAGTGGTGGTCCAGTGGGGCGGAGGGAGCGGTGGACCTGGGGTGTCTTCTCCGGAGGAGCAGAGGGAGACATGAATCGGAGTGGTTGGGGTTGTGAAGAAGAAGGAAATGGTCGACGAGGATCGGAGTGATAGGGTGGGGATGTTGGAGTAGTCAGAGGAAGGTGGACGATGATGTAAATGAAGGGAAAATTAGGATAAATAGAGGGACAAATCACCTTACTGGAGCAAGGTGTTGGTGGCGGAGGAAGTGGCCTGGGATTGGGCTTCGGTTGAAGCCCTGGGTCTTCGCACGACAGGGTCGACCCTTCCCCGGTGCTCGGTGGTGCTTGATGGCAACCGCTACGTGGCCGAAGGCCACGGATCACACCGGGGCTTCAGCCGTCGTCACCTCCTTGCAAGGGCTACTCCGCTGTCACCGGAGAGCCGGAGGCTGGGCCGAAGCCCCAAAATGGTGGATGCGGTCTCTGGTGGCGGGGGAGGTGGTTAAATAGGCGGCAGAGCTCGGAGGTTACGTTGATGGAGGGTGGGTTTTAATAGCATTTTAATGGTGAGGGAATAATGAAGGTGGTGCATCAATGGAGGCGCAAAGATGGTGGAGGTAACGGCTATGCGGAGGCGTTGTTAGGAGAGGAAGGAGGTGGTTGGAGTGACGGCTAAAAATGGAAGGGGGTCGTGGGTCGGCGAGGCGTAACGGCTGGGGGGAGGGGGGTTACGTGAGGTAGGGGACGATGAGTGAGCCGTTGGATCCCATGATCCAACGGCTGGGATAGTGAGGCGAGTGGAGGGCTGCTATCAGATCCAAGGATCCGATCGCACGGTTGATGTTAGGGCGCGAGGGAGCGGCCGAGATTGAATGATGGGGGAGATCTAACGGTGAGAGATAGAGGGGTGACATGGAGTGCAAGGAAGCGTTGGATGGTATATGATCGGTCGGTTGTGGTGAAGAGGCGACGTGGCAAGATGCTGTGTGTTGGATCAAAGGAAGATCGAGCGACTGTGGATAGGGTGTAGATGAGCGGCGGTGATGTGATTTAATGGAACGATCTGACAACTGATGATGGAGCGGCGATGGACGACGGAGATTGAGGCGGGTAGGAGATCCAACGGCAGATCGGAGAGGCCGGGTGTCAAGAGAAGAGGCGGGCCACGTGGTGGCTCCAGAGAGCGCCACGTGGTCCAATCAGGAAATTCAGAAGGTTAAATACAAAGAAAAATACAAAATAAATAGTTATAGGCAAAATTAGGAAAAAAAGTCAAAACATGAAAGTTGATCGTCTCGACGAGATCTACAACCTTCATGTTGAACAAAAAGCCAAAAGAGATCATTTGTATAAAAAGTATTTTTGGGGGTATTTTTAAGGGGGATAAAAACACCGATTTTTATCTTTGATTTTTTTGTATTTTTTTGTCTTTTTAAATGTTAGTGACTTATGGACAATTACTTGGCCTAATTTTTAGGGGTTTTTATGATAAAATAAATACAAGAAGAATAAACGGAATTAAATAAAATAATTAAGGGTTAATTAATACACAATATAATACAGGATAAAAATAAAGAATTAAAGATGATTTTTATTGGAATGGTTAAGCCAGGGTTTTAATAGAAGACTTTTAGCATGATGAATACAAGATTCATCAGATGTTGATGGACTCGTGAAAATCCTAGGAGGAATCCGCTACGACAGAGGTGCTCAAATCGATACGGGCCACATCGATAGGGGCCTAGAGCTTAACAAAGTAAGCATGCACTTGGAGCTCATGTTTCAGGTTAAATACTCCCCAAAAGGGGGTCTTCAAGGCTCAATCATGCACATGAAGTCATGGGGGACAAGGATAAAAGTTTTGGCCCTCTTATTAGGCGGAATGAGGTGAGAATGAAGTGGGATGGAGATGCTCCGGCTTTGGCCAGAGGAGGAGCATTGAGTCACTGATCTACACAAGATCAGTGTGATATGATGGGTCGAGGAAATGGAGAAGTGAAGGGGGAGGTGTAGAGATGGTTAGGTGAGTTGGAACAAAGGGATTTCACAACGAAATAAGAGCCGAAGCCTAGTACTCCAACGAACGAAGAAATTGAAATAAACCTAAACTAAAGTCTAATCGCGAGAATGGAAAGCTACACTATAATTCTGGAATGGAAGTATACTATAAATTCAAGAAAAGAGTAGCTCATACCTAATGAAATCAGGGAGCTAAGGACCACACTAGAGTTGGGAAACTCAGCGGTGGTGGACCACTTCCTCCTCCTCATTGTCCTTGCCGACAGGGTTGGGAGCTCTGCTGTCACCAGGGCTTCAACACGGTGGGTACCTTTGGAGTTACGAAGCAGGAAGAAGGATCAAAACCTCAAAAAGGGTTTTGGGCTTTATTTAGCATAGAGGGGAGGCTCTGGAAATTACGAGATTACTAAAGATGGAGTGTATGTACAAGAGGTCTATGAGCATGGCGAGATGGAGGAGAGCATGGGGGAGATGTTTGGTGAAGAAATCAGGGTGTATCGAGCAACGGATCATCGCCAAAAAATGGAAAAGAGGGGGTAGGTGAAGCTCTGACAATGTGAGAGGGCGGGGGGAGGACAATTAACTGGGCGGTCAACAATCCAAGGCCTCTAATTGATCCATGTGGACCAATTAGGAAAATCCAGGATTAAATCCCTTATTAAATAAATTTAAAAATAATAAATGAATTATAATTAAAAGTCAAAATATAAAAAATGTTTCTTATTTTTTGTACTATTTTATGGGTATTTTTATTTATTTATATAAACTTATTTATTACTTGTTAATTTTTACATGTATATACATAGGTATATTTACCTATATTTTAAGTCTTTTATTTTTATTTTTATTTTTTATTTTATTATTATATATGCATATTTTATATATTTATAATATATTTAAATACATGTTTACATTTTTATTTAATTTTTCTGATTTTATTTACACACTTAATTAAATATGTGTATGTATATTATAGGTGTGGTATACCTATTACATTATTTATTTTAATGTGTTTTTAATTCTTTTATTTTGTGTTTATTATTTCAATATATTTTAAATAATATTTACAAGTATATACAAATAAAATAAATGTAAAAATAGAAAGAATAAATATAATGAATAAAATATGTAAGTATATAGAACAATGAGACCTTAGGAACCGACTTTTGCATCTTAACTCTATTTTTAGTGAAAACCCTTCATTAGAAAGATAATTAAATTTTAAGAATAATAAAGGTGAGTTTGGTGAATTTTGAGTGTGTATAGAGAAGATATTGGTATGTGAAGTTCAGTTTGCACCTTTTTTCCTCTGTTTGTCCCAGTCACATTTTGCATTTTTTCTTGACAATTAATTTTTAATTTTCTATACATTCTTATTTACAAGTTTCATGTTGAGGGCTTATTTATTTGAGGTGTATAAAATAAATAAATAAAATAGTGAAAGAATGGCTATTTTTGATGGATTAAATCATGGTTTGAGTGTATTTTATGTAAATTTTATTAGCCATATCTCCCACTACTTTATTCCTTGTCGACCGAGTCATATTGACTTGGTCTCGAGGTCTAGGGTCATTCAATATTTTCAATACTTCATTTCTTTTTATTTTATTTTCCTCGGTTCTTTTATTTTAGAATTATATATATATATATATTTATATAGTATTTCTAGGTTAAATAACATATGTTATTTTGTATAAATTAATGCTATTAGCATGCATTCAACTTGGGATTTAAAGCCAAAATGAAAGAATAAAGGTAATGAAATGGAGATTCATTAGGGGTGCAGATGGGGTAGGTAACTTCATCATAGACACCTTCTTAGCTAATTCTGCCATCTGTTGCGGTAGCTTGGCGAGGTTCTCACACACAGTGTGTATCTTGCTCACATTCTTCTCGATCTGGTCAACCTTGGTTAACTTATCACTGATTATCCAAATGTTGGAGAGTAGGTCATTCAGCATATTAGCGACAATTGATCTGCCTACCTCCTGATGTACACGAGAGGGAGGTGGCTTATCATAAGCCCTAGTGGTGGCTCTGGTGCAGCTGGTTTCTGCCGTCTGCTTGAAGATCGCCCATACTTTGTCGGCTCCTTTATTAAAGTAGCTGCCTCCACAGGCAACACTCTCTAATCCTTGGACCTCCAGAGTCAAGACACAATATAAATTTGGACCAAGATTGACTTATCAATATCATGGCACAGACACTTCTGAATCGGATCGTTGAACCTCTCCCATGCCTTGTGGAAAGGCTCATGGGAAATCTATATGAAGCTAGATATATACGATCTCATCTGATTAGTTCTACTCAGGGGTAAAACTTCTTGAGAAACAAGTCCTTTAATCCGGCCCACGTAGTGGCTATCTTCCCCAAGTTATTAAGCCAATATGTAGCTTTATATGCTACGACGAATGGGGAGGATCTAAGATGGATGTAGTCCTGAGAAACACCATGATGTCCTAGGTTGTCACAAACCTTCTCAAACTCCTACAGGAACATGTATAGTTCCTCTACTGCATTGCTGTAAAATTTTGGCGGGAGTGTTAAGAAATTATGCTTCAATTCCCCAGTGTTGGGTGGTACAACTGACCTAAGCCAATTCTCATTCTGTACAGTACTCGGATTGTAAGCATCCCTCATAGATTCCTTCTCTTGTCTATTTACTCCCCCATTCCTCAACTGACCAAGCTCTTCTCAAAATTGTTCACTACATTGCTCGTCTCGTGCCAGTCTAGCTAGGATATCCTTCAGTCCCCCTCTTCATTAAAGTTCTTCTTGGGAGGCATCTTGTTCAGTGGTTCATCTTCTTCACCTTCAAAATAAAGAGGATTCGAATAAATAGTCGCATGAATGTGATCCAGAAGCATTGAGGTGAGGGTCTTCCTCGATGTAGTGGGAGAAGAGAGGTTTGGTCTGGGTCTGACCACCCTTGAGAATGAAAATGACTTATTGACCTTGATCTTATGGGAAGAGTTGCCATGAAACCAAGGGGGTTCGAGGAGTGAGTGATCTCAAGTCTGTGAGGATGGTCGGTGTGGGGTGGCTAGCGAGATGCTCACAATGTTTGAGCAAAAATCACCCAATCCGCCATTCTCGATGTTAAGAGATACGATGAAGGAGCATGATTTAAAATATGGAGTTATCGGAAAGGCGGTAAGAGCACGGTCTTTGAATGCACACCCCTGAATGCAAATACAAAGCAAACTCCAATTTCGCTAACTATACACAGTGATGCAAAGGTCTGACTAATTTATCTTTTTAATTTTTAGTTAGGTAATAAGACAATCTTGTACGTTTGTTACAAACAGTGGAGTCGCCTTACGACCAGCGATGCTCTTGATAACTCCCAATCAAAGGGTTGATCTTCCTGGGCCGTCGGATTTCAGTGCCACACCCCTAAGGAGACTACCAAGCTTACGCAACCGAAACATATTTTAAGGTTGAAGCCAAGTCCTTGCAGTTCCTAAATATGTAAGAGACGAAAATGTAGACTTAAGGGGCAAGTCTAGGGATTCGGGCTCTAACCTTAGTCGTTGCATCATCATCCACTTCGTCCGGGGTAAGTACATGTGTCTAAGGACGGGGTTGCTCTATAAAAAAAATCAGTTTTATGATTTTTTGGTCAAAGTTGTATTAACAATCTCGATTTTAAGTTAAATTATCATTGGAAATTAATCCTTCACTCGGCACGCCTATTGATATTCCCACTTCCTTTTTTATCCTAAGTTGCAAAACAAAGGAATGAGATCAAAAAAGCCGATGCAACGTCGGAAAACGTTGATGAATGCAAAGTTAGGAGACTTACAGTGCTTTCTAGCTCTCTACATGCGGGATACAAAACAAAATTGAATTTGTAAAAATATATGAAATGAAAGCGAGAAAACCACACATAGCGGAAATTTCTATTAGTTGGGAGGAATTGAGTTTAATATTTAACTAAATCAAACATTCTACAAGTATCTTATTAATGTGAGTGTGATCCTAGATTATTACGAGCACAAGAAAATATTTGACCTAAGGGAATATTTAATAACTACTAGTGCAGGTCTAACCTACGAGCCATTTAAGTCGAGCCCTACCCTCCACAAGAGAGTGAAACAAGTCTGGACATGCCACATAAAAAGAAAGTTCAAGTCTAGGTACACACACGAGATCCCAAATGAGAACTATTGTAAATGTGTAATTATTAAAATAAATTACAAAAATTAAATAAATGCAGAAATAAAAAACCTAAGGAATCAACACTCTCTCACGAGTCTACTCGATCTTAATTATTATGTGTCCTTCAGTCGACTCGCTTCCCGAAGAGCCGACCTCCGATGCACCTGAGTTGATCCACCACCTACGCAACCACTCCGATCCACCAGGCCCTCACATAAAAATATAGCATTTATGATAGATCGAGAGATATTCAAATAAAATAAACAATAAAATAAAGACAAAATGCTGAAAAGAAATAAAAGAGAAAATAATTACAAGAAACTTGGGTGTCAAACTGCATGAGGGGTGCAAAAACCTAGTTTCTATATTCTCTAAAAATTATCCTAAGACATGCATCCCCATCAATGGTTCCATTTGAAGAACCCTAAAAAGCCAGATGTTAATAGTGTGAATTAATGCGTTGAAGTCGAGCAGTTTAGGACTAATAAAAAACTACTTAAATAGGACTGATAAAAAAACTGCTTAAATGACTAATTGATTAAATGCACAAGCAGATGTATTTTTATTTTACTTGGGCAAAACCAAGATCGATTACAAGGAGGTAACCATCTCCTTAGGTCAATTTTAGATAATTTAGATAATAGGTTTTTCGAGGGAGCATTTTTTTGGTATTTTAAATGTAAGGTGAATGTGAATGAAATTCAAGCTAAGTCTAAGGGTCTACTTATAAAATTTTAATCAAATGATGTCAAAAATTTCCTAAACTTGGCCAGATTGTTAATGCATCTGAATTAAGCTACTGTAAATTTTTGGCAATTTTCTGGTGCAAAATATTTTTTTTCTGTGAATTGAATAATGAACATTTGGTGACCTAGTAATTTAATTTTAATAAATGTCAAATCTTAATATTTTTAGAAAAAATTATCCTAGATGTATATAATTACTAGGTATCCAAGAAAAATCTTAGATCCTAAAAATACTAAGTTAGCAGAGAGTTAAAATTCATTTACTCAATCTATCAATTTTATTATTTTAGTAAAAATGTGCATGCAATTGATGTGGTTTTTGTTGGGCATATTACATATAGAAATAAAGTCTATGAAATAAGCGATTTTTACAGCAATGATTAATTTAGTATAAATTAATTACCACATACTAGGTAAAATATAATCAATTTTCCCACAACTAAATCAATACACTTTAGCTCTTTAAATCACCATTAAATATTCACATTAAAGATTACTAATTTCTCCACAAGACATATTTTTTGAAATTATAAATTGATGCAAAATAAGGGTTCAAATATAATAGCTCAAAGGGGTCTACATGCAAAACAGAGAATAAAAGTGAATAACAAAATAACATGAAATGAGCTTCTTTAATTACTTAAACCCGCAAGGGTTTTTTTTTTGCAAATTATTCCAATGGGAGCATGCTACATATGTGTATCTTGATGACGAGGCTGAATGAGCAATTTTTGGAAGTGTGGGGGTATGCAGCGCAATATTCCCTCACTGCACGTGATGGGTGCATGACCGATTAGGCTCGGCGGTGCTTAGGCTATCAAGCCTCCAAGTGTTGCCATGCATAGCTTTACTTGGCTCGAAGCAGTCAGGATGGGCCTAGTCTTGGAGTGAGGCTCGACTAAACAAGGGTGCGACACACATGATGCCCTCTGAACCATCTGATGGCAATCGGGTAGTGGCTGGAGCTTCATCTTTGGTTGAATGGATTGGGCAAAGGAGCTGAGCAGCTCTTGTTGCAATGATTGAAGGCTCTCGATTCATTGCTGGAAGAGTACGAAGGAGGGTCCTCAGAGCTCAGGATTACGACTATGAAGTGAGCGATCATGGCCTCGACCGACACACGACTGAGCCACGATGGATGGTTGATTTGTTCTACAAAAGAGCTCCCGGTCGAGAGGGTTCTGACTACGACCGGGTAGGGTGGAGGCGACCTTCATCTTTAGCCGCTACAAGGCATGTGTTGTTCCAAGAAATGAATCGAGGTCCTAATTTGGTGATCATGTAATTGGACCTTGTACGCTGCCAATGAAGGGGGAAGGGAGAGGGACAGAGGTCTGGAGCTTGGATATGTGATGGTCGAAGTGGGGGCGAGATGGAGGTACTGATTGTGATGAAGAAGATGGAGCACCATGGTAGCTTCGAGCTTTTGTGAAGCTCGAAGAGGATCGTGATGGAGGGGGTATGGAGGAGAAGAAGGAGTGGTCAATCAGATTGGGTGTCAGGATTTGGGTGAAATCAAAAGACAAACAAGAGATTGGAAGCAGAGGATGATTCGGGGAAGAATAATGAATCACAGTACACGAAAAAAAATAAAAAGAAGTGAAGAAGAGAGAACAAAGATTAACTA
Source organism: Ottelia alismoides (assembly GCA_037367405.1). NCBI lineage: Eukaryota > Viridiplantae > Streptophyta > Magnoliopsida > Alismatales > Hydrocharitaceae > Ottelia > Ottelia alismoides. The sequence continues at coordinate 135,065 of JAZKJV010008871.1, forward strand.
GGGATTTTCGTGTGGTATGAAGGATGGTCGCATGGGGGAAGAGCTCGCAAAGGAGCTCCGGTCTTTGCTCTAACCACTAGTGGAGGCGTTGAGCTCGGCATTCCTCGTAGGAGTTGTGGTAAGGCTAGGAAGAGCCTTGGATCTCATCGGCAAAACACACTATCATCACTTGAAGAGGGTCTCTCTCTCTCTATCTATCGTTTTCATCGAGGGAGGGGCAGAGCTCGGTGTGCTTGCACTCGATAATGGCGGATGCGGCAAATAGAGGCGGAGGATGGGGTTTTGATGGAAGTTGGTTAGGGCTATGCAAGAAGGTCGGGGAGAGGTTGACATAGAGATCATGGAGGAGAGGGGATCTCGCAGAAGGGGTCAGTAGGCTATGGCTTGGTCTTGGTGAGGAGTGAGAGCAAGGAGGTGGTCGTTGTCGGTAGAGAGGTGCAGGCAGAGAAGTCAGAGGCGTTGGAAGGAATACAGATGTGACACACGACGGTTAAAATTAAAAGAAAAGAATATATAAAAGAAAATAAAGGGGACGACGCATGAAGGCTCCAGGAGTGGCCAAATGTCGCTCACAGAAAAATCAAAAAATAATCAAAAAAATAGAAAATGGCCTCAAATCAAAAGGTTTCCTTCATGGAAATTATTTATCTCGATGAGATCTACAACTTTCATGAAGGTATCAAAATAAAATAAAGTCATCTATACAAAGTGAATTTTTGGTGGTATTTATGTATAAAATACCGTGTTTTTTTATTTTATTTTTTTGAGAATTTCAAATAAGGAAAATTCAATATAAAAATCAAATAAAATATAAAAGAAATATGGTTGTTATCAGTTGTGCCCCTCTGAGATAATGAAATATCAGTTATAACCTCTCCCTTTTTGGGAATATCACTTGTGCCCTCGAGTTTTTGTCTTTATATCACTTGTAGCTCTCCGTTACTTTGGTCATTAATAAGTTTAACTTAATCATAGTTTAATCAAATCATGATGTAGTTAAAAGGGGCATATCTGGAAGAAGAGCCCCCACCTCCCTATCAATCTTCCTCCCTCCTCACCCTCCAACCCTTCCTCCTCCTCCGACCACTTCCTCCTCCAGCCCCTTCTCCTCTGCCATTCCCCCCACCATCATCTAGAGCGAGAAGAAGAAGATCCTCATTCAAAACATATGAACCCTGAGTTTATATTACAAAAGAATCTCAACTATCAAAATTATACACTTCAGACATGAAATCGGAATCGGGAAATCAATAATATTCAAAATGAGATCAAAGCATGTAACGTAGATGGAGTCAAACCATGTGATCCCCAACTCTGCTATTGGTGTTACCGAAAAGGTGGTTCCTACCCAATACTCACAGCATCATCATCCTCGCGAAGGACGACATCTCCTCCCCTCTCCTCACCACCTCCACTATATTCCAGTTACTCGTCGTCTTCATCTCGCAACAGCTCTCCACGTCGAAGTCGATCTCACTCCTCGTGTATGCCTCGTCCACACCCATCTCCTTCTCCTCCGGCAGCTTGAAAGAGACCACCCTCCTCGACCCACCTTCCACCACCGCCTCCTCCTCCTTTCCGTAATCCCTCAACCACGTCTTCAATACATACATGCTCTCCTTCCCCACGTTCACCTCCCTCTGCGACTCGCAGTCCCATTTTAACATCGCCATGCACCGACCCCATCCAACTCCCTTCTTCTTCTTCGGGGGCTTTATGGCCACCTGAACCAGAGAGCTCTCCTCCATCACATACTTAAAGGAACCCATGGAGAAGCACTGTATGTTATCTATGGTGGCATTGCTGCTCCCTTCCCCAATGGTGGTCATACAATACTTCCTGAGTTTGAAAATGATCACCTTCTCCTCTTGGGAAGGAGATGGAGGTGGCTGTGCCTCAGGTTTGTCCTTGGAGGAAGAGGGTTCGGATTGGTCAAGATAGAACAAGTCATTTTCGAGAGAGCCCACATGGGAAACGATGGTGGGGGAGTCGTAGTCGAAGGAGGAGGAAGGAGGAAGGGACGACAGACGGGGCAGGTGGAGTGGGAGAGGAGACACGTGTCGATGCAGTGGAGGTGGAAGGCGTGGGAGCAATATGGGAAGAGGCGGAGCTTCTCCTCCAGGTCGAACTTGCAAAGGCAGTTGGCACAGTCAAAGGGATCCTTGTGGGCGCCAGTGATGGAGCAGGGGAGAAGGGGGGGCCACGGGGAGGTTCGAGGGGTGGAGGGGGAGTCATGGGTGCGGAGGTGCGAGGGTTGACGGGAGGATCTCGGGGCGGAGGGAGAGTGCACATGGGTAGGGGAAGAAGCTCGGGGCGGAGGTAGGAGCTCTGGCCCTGAGGGGGAGGCGCAAGGGTGGGTGGAGGAGCTTGGGGAGGAGGGAGGAGCTCGGGGCAGAGGGGGAGAGCGGGGGCGAGGGAATGAGCTCAGGGGGCAGAAGGGGAGGCGTGGCAGGCACAAGTGATATTCCTAAAAAGAGAGGGACATAACTGAAATTATAATATCTCATAGAGGCACAACTGATAAAAACCCAAAGAAATATTTACATATTAATATATTTTTTTGTGATTTTTAATAATTAATAAAATAAAAAAAATAAAATATACTTATGTACATACGCTATATACAGACTCAAACTCATTCTTTTTCTTTGTTTTTTTAGCTTGTTTTAGACTTAGATTTTTACATATTTTATTGAAGTATAAATCAAAGGAATCAAGTAGAAAAGAAACAAATTAAAAATACTTAATTTAATACATAAAATAATAAGTCAAAATCAATCAATATATAAAATATACAAAGATGGTCCAAAATCAAAGTTTCACATATGAATTCCGATTTTTTTAATTTGATCTTGTTTTTTAGATCATTGAATGTACAATAATTCAAAAATAAGTAGGAGTTCACATGAGATAGTATGCAAAAGATATTCATATTTATGGCTTTTTGTTTAAAAATTAGAGTTTGGTTTTATTTGACAATTATACCAGTTAGCATTTTCTGTGATTTTTCCTTTGTTATTGCTAGTAATATGTACACAAGAGAGTTGATTTTATTTGGTTTAAAGTTAGTATAAAACAAATAAAAATATGGGAAGTTAGTTAATATACAAGTGATTATTTACACATAATTTCTGGCTTCTTATTAGTGCATCATGAATGCTAAAATATGGGTATTATTTACACATGCATGAATGATGATAATGCAATACTAATGCCTAAATATATTTAATTACTTGGAAATATAGCTCTATTTTCAGCTTTTAATGTGATGAGTCACATATTCATCAGTAGTTTATCATATCTAAAAACTATAAAAAAATCATGTCTACTACCCAAAACAAAAAAAGATAAAAAATTTCGACTTAACCTGATATTATGATACAAAGACTAACAAGCAAAAAATCGATTCAGTAGGGGGGCAACTCTAGGCCTCGATGGCCACTAGTCATCCTACCTGACCACCTAATTGGTCGAGTTTTTAATCTCATGTTTATGTTGTGTATTTAGTTCATGTTATCATGTTGTATATTTAGTTTATGTGGTATATTTAGTATATTATTATTAGTAACTTGTTTATGTTTTAGGATATCATGGTGTAAAATGAAGTTTATATACTAGCCCCAGTACAAACGGATAATGGATCAAGACCCCCCTATTGGTAGGGTATGGTACGTTGGCGAGCTTCAAGCCCTTCTTTGGTGGGGCGCAGAATACGGTTCTTCAATTGGGTTAAGAAAAAAATGGATGGTATGCATTCAAAGCATAATAACAGTTTATGCTTTTCTGTTTTGTACTATACTTAATGGAAATGTTATTGGTTACTATAAACATTTACACAAGGTTGATTCATTCCTATATGTTATTCATTCATTGTTAATGTGATTGGTGAGCTATTCATTTTTATGAATGTTATTTGTTTAATAAGTGTAGTATGTATTTTGTGAATGTATCATAGTATCAAAAATGTCTAGATCTATGCGAATAGATAATAATATATGTATCAAAATTAATCAGCATATTTAAAACAATTAAAAAATATCAAAAGACTAAAGCCTGACTAGATCTGATCAATCGCTTGACTGTTGATTAATCCTTATTTGGTGATCCGACCGAACGAGTACCGTCTACCTACTTCTGCAGCCTTGCAGATTAGAAAATCAATTTCTACATCCGAGGAAAAATAGTGATTGCTCGGGGACTTCTACTCGATTTCTTTTTTAGACTGAAACGCATGAGTTTGATTGATAATAATTAAGAGCCCATACTTTTGACTTATGCCATTAATGAACCTTATCAAACGATAGTGTATTTGAGCAATTCTTTGACGATTTTCAACACGTTGATATCGATAAAATACTAAATCCGCATTAAAAACGTGTGACTTGACGTGAGATGAGATATGCCTTGTAGAGGCTCTTTTTATAGAGAGAGCATGTGTACGTTAAGAGCTTGCTTACGTTCTTTATTTACCTTATATTGGTGGTTAGTGTTAGCACCATTATTGGACATTTGCTCATAACATTGTCCTTTTGTGTGTGACCTTACTTTTGGGGATAAAAATATACCTCTTATAAACAAGAACTTATAGAAATTAAGATGACGATGTTCTATAGTAGTAAGTGCGTTAAGAGCTTTCTAAAATGAGTCAAGAAAGACCATTGAAATATTGCAAAAGAACTATTAAGAAGGGAACGTTACCCAAATCCTAAATAAAATTTATATAATTTTTGTACACCCTTAATCACGTACAATTGTATGTACAACTCAAAGTTGGGTGATATGTTATTTGATATGAATTGATTTAGTTAGTTGAGTATGTGGCGGTTCTTTGAATCTAATAACATATAATATATAACAATGAAGTTACATTTACATAAACAACCTTCTCTTTGAATACATGTGCTCCATTTTATGACAACAATATTAATTCAAGATTTAATCAAAGCCAGCTCCATTGGAAATAGAAATAATTAGATTAAAAAATAGTTCCACATGTTTCCCAATGGATTTTTTAAAAAAAATTGTGCCTCATCTTAGATTTTCTGCAATATCAATTATACTCTATATCAGTTGTACCTCTACCTTCTTGGGTATTGACAATTGTGCTCCTCGGATTAGTTTCCATCCATTCCCCATTCCCTTTTCAAACGGAAGTTATCGCAACGGTAGAAGTATAATTGGAAAGAAAAAAGAAGTGAACAAATGTATTTAAAAAAATGCAGGGGCATAATTATAAGAAAATTTGTATAAAGTATGATTTAATTTATCTTACTAATGACAAAACTAACAGAAGAACATAATTGATAACGTGCGTCACAACTATTAATAAAAAAAGGGCACAACTGATAATGTAGAATCTAAGAGGGGCACTAAACCAAAGTCTTTTGAAAAGTTGACACTCCTCGCTCTAAATATATCAATAAACACATCATTTTGTTAACATTTACTAAACCGGTGATTTAAACAAGGTAAAAACAACGAGGACCTTTAATGATGTGATGGAATACGTACTCTTTTGACCAATTAAGCTAACTTAGTTGATTAATCAATATTGATCAACTCATTTATTTTGTAAACATTTTTATCCACTGATTTATTTATAAAATTATCTTCTCAACGATCAGAGTCAAATTTTTAGTCATTTTATACTCCAAAAGAGGTGATCTCTTATTCCATGGCACCCCATGCATAAACCATAACAAGGGTCAATTAAACGTAAGATCTTCAATGTTCAATGATTTTAATTGAGCTGCAAAAGAAGATGGTGGAGATTGCTTCTTCTTCTCGATTGCCATAACCACCATCTTCATTTACACATTCTTCATGGAATGGAATGATTTGATACTTGATATGCATAAACTTCGCATAACTAGAATTAACGGTGTTCAAATTTTACATGCACTTGATAGATTTCATACGGTATATCCGTACATGTATCCACTTTGAATGATGTAAATCAATGGTCCAAACAAAATCATAACTCAATTTTTTAATCAAATTTTGGTATCATCAAAAATATCAATTTCGTTAATGTAGCAAAATGCTAATAAAATGACATATTTAGCCGTGCCTTTGACGGTGCACATCATTGATTTGGTGCCGGATTCAGCAAAATGTTGACGATATTTCCTTTATGGACTTTGTTCATATGTTGCAAACCCAACATATAACGAAGGTATGTATGAAAATGACATCATATATAGAATGATATGCAAGTCAAAAATAGACGACAAGGGTAATATTATCCTAAAATCACGAGCATTTGAGCAGATTCCGCAAGAGGCGGTTCCCCTTCTCATTCTCGATGAGGAACACCATGTCCGACCTCCATGTTAAATGCATGTCAAGGTGACAGTGCATCATCACTCAAGCCTGGAGGTTGTCCTCCACGTATTTGATAATCGCCCATCCCACCAACATTACCACGGTATTCCTCCTTGATGGATCAACCAGGTTGGACTTATAATTTCTGAGCCCAATTGCCAACACATAGAATCCTAGCCGCTGATGTACATGGGTTGTTCAATTTTATCCCTCGATTAATATTTATCAAATAGTTATGTAATTACACTTAATAAACATAGTACTTCCACGAGTAGCCGTGGGTACCATACCAGTTGATATTAACTGGGTACTCGTTTGAATAGGACAGATCGATGACTCAATAACAACGAATTAAGACGGATCAGAATCAAATGGATCATGTACCCACCCATGAACACCCCTATCTGGATTCACCTTCAACATAGGCAGAACTAAGAATTTTGTCAAAGAGGAGTAAGTAAACAACTGTTATATATCCTAAAAACGAAAAAATATTGCTTTTTCAAATATTATTTTTAAATAAAATTATAATTTTCAAATGAACCTAAATTTACCATTTAAATATATTATTCAACTTAAATTTTCAAATAGATTATTATTTTCAATGATGATGTTAGTATTTGATAAATCTAACAATTCAAATCTCTCTACATCCATCAAAAAGGCAAAATTATCCAGTATTTTGAAGAAAAAAAATAATCATTAAAAGAAAACAATAAAATTTTTTATTTACAAGATGTGCTAGAAACAATGGAAGAGATAAATGAACTCGAATATAATTTAATATCAAATTTATTCTTAATATGTTACACTAATGACATTAATCAAGGAAGGTTCAGCAGCGTTTTCCCCCTTTTGTTCGTTTGCAGGGATATGATTCCATAGGAAAAGGAAAGATAAATGGTGGAATCCAATAAAATGGATAACATCATCTGTTCTAAGCACTTCATACCTACCCTATAAGACAGTATTTTTCTACTATCTACATTTTAAAGGTCACATCCACAGGTGATTAACCAAAAATACTACCAAATAGGAGTGTCAGAAATAAAAAATGCTCTAACAAGGAGAAAACTTCATACCTACCTATACCCGTATATGGAAGACAAATGTCTTACCGTACCAAGAGCATGGAATCTGCTTAAGTAGAGATAACAAGAATATATACTAAAGAAGCTAGAGGGATTTTTTCAGCCCCTCCCACTCTTATAATAAAGACCTCCATATCTGGAACTGAATGCACCAAGAATCTCGGACATGATCTGATCCTACAGATTGTCAACCTGGTAACAGTCAGCAGTTGTTATCAAAAAAGTTACACTTCATTACATATTTATCAATATGAAAAACCAATGTCATATCATACCAAGAACATGTACTTTGCACAAGTAATACCACATTCATAAGTGCAAATAAGAACATGTCTTTAAGAAGCTATGGGAAACATGCTAACTCCCTTCTCTTTGTTGATGCACCCTGATAACAAGTCAAAGACCTCTTATAATACAAGTCAGAGGCCTCCATATCCGGACTAGGAACTCTAAACGGACCCACAACCGAGAGCACCTGCAGAACACTGTGACCATAAATATAGGTGGAACAGAAACAAATCTTCTCACCATAAACATAACCTTCAGACACTGCCTACTGTGCATGAACTCCAACACACCTCTGTAATATTAATCCAGAGAGCAAAAGTGCAACATCACAAACGATGATTTATCCTCCAATTAAAAGCAGAATTACAGCGACTGCACATGCCAACATGAAATATAGGATTCTTCAAAAAGTTCTATCACTCTTGAGGTGCAAGTTTAGAACATGGGCATACGATAAAATGGATAAGATCATCTGCAAGATCAATCTTCTATTCACTTCATACCCCGGTATGATGGTTCTTTTTCTACTGTCTATATTTTAAAACTAAAAAGCTACCAAATAGAAGCGTCGAAGTAAATAATGCTCCAACAAGAGCACTTCATACCTATCTATACCAAATAGGAGTGTCGAAGTAAGCTGAAATTAAGTTGGACTAAACTTCAAACACATTCAACAACCCAGATTCATTCAAAATATGAAAGCTCAAAAGACATGCACAAATCCGACGTAGCACCATCAAGTATAATATAGCTAATGCATCAGACAGGCACCAGCAATACTCCAAGAGTCTCGATAAAGGCTCACCTGCTCTAAGCAAGGGCTGCACCCAAGTGGGACTGGTTAATTTCTCAAAATAATTCGCCAAGATCCGTTGTTTTTTAATGGTCTCTATAAGATTCATCTAGAGAGCGAAAATACTGCAATATCAAACTATGATTATCCTCCAATTAAAAGCACAAAAGCATAATATTAGCAACTTCCACATGACAACTTGAAATATAAGATTCTTCAAGTAGTTTCTCTTGAGAAGCAAGAGTAGAACATTCTGCAAGATCAATCTTGTAAGCACTTCATACCATGGTATGAGTATTTTCTCTACTATCTATATTTTAAAGTAATGAGATTAACTAAAAAAACCACCAAATAGGAGTGTCGAAATAAATGATGCTCTAACAAGAACACTTCATACCTATCTATACCAAGGGTTTAAATATCGATTTCGGATATCGTACCAATACCATGTCGATACGATATTTCATCAACATTTCGCCCATATTGAGCATCATTTGTGAAGAAATGACCGAAAACTGCCCTCATATCGCCATTTCGCTATATCTGAATCGATGATCCATACACATATGGAAGCCAAAGTCTAATCGTACCAAGATTTGTAGATGCACTCTTATAATAAAGACCTCCATATCTGGAACTGAAGGCAACAAGAAACTCAGACATGATCTGAACCTACGGTTGTCAACAGTTACAAATCCAAAGGTACACTTCGTTACATATTTATCGATATGGAAAACCAATGACATCATACCAAGAGCATATACTTTGCACAAGTAATACCACATTCATAAGTGCAAATAACAACATATCTTCAAGAAGCTATGGGAAACAATCCAACCCCCTTCTCTTTGTTGATGCACTCTTATAATACAAGTCAAAGACTTCGTGTAATACAAGCCAAAGGCCTTCATATACAGAACTGAAGGCAGCAAAAAACACAGACATAGATGATCCGATCATATTGTTGTCAACCTGGTGACAATCAATAGTTAAAAAATCCAGAGGTGCACTTAATACCATCAAGGGAGGAACAATTTAATAGTTAAAAAATCCAGAGGTGCACTTAATTACCATCAAGGGAGGTACAATTTGCAAGTATCATTCTCCAGAAGACATAGGAGCAATTAATCCCATTTTAGTGATATAGAATGCAAGTAACAGTCTCCGGAAAACATTGGATCATAATCTGGACGTCAGAAACTGTTTTAACCATAGAAATAATAAAGAAAAGTATCCACTTCTAACCCTCAAAAAGAAATATAGAATGTTTAAAAACATATCTTCAGGAAAGTAAACTGAAATTAAGTTGGACTAAAAAGCTCACCATGCCGCAACCAAGTGGGATCTCCACACCATAATCCAAACACACAGAGGCGGTGGTTGGGGTTAGGTTCTCAAAATAATTCGTCAAGGTCCATCGTTTTATCATGGTCTTTTATTCCCCTTCACCTCCGTTCTTTATCTTCCAGTGGATGAACTCATACACACCTCTAGAATATTCATCTAGAGAGCAAAAATAGTGCAATATCAAACTATGACTTATCCTTCAACTAAAAGGAGAACAGCATAGCAACGGTCACATGCCAACTTGAACATATAGGATTCTTCAAGTAGTTTATCTCTCTTGAGGTGCAAGAGTAGAACATTGACATCCAATAAAATGGATAAGATCATCAGCAAGATCAATCTTCTAAGAGCGTCAAAAAAAAAGATCAATCTTCTAAACACTTCATACCCTGGTATGACAGCATTTTCTCTATGATCTATATTTTAAAGTAATAGAGCAGCTATCTATATTACTCAGACATGTTACATAGCGAGAATAGAGCAGCTACCCAATAAAATGGATAAGATCTGGAACTGAAGGCACCAAGATACTCAGACATGTTACATAGCGAGAATAGAGCAGCTATCTATATTGCATTGAATCCAGTGTTCCGGTGAGGAACCACTTTCTTCGCTTTTTTTATAATTAATTTATGAAGGGGAGATCACTACTTTACCAATCTCATCTTCAAAGGCTCGATAAAGGCTCACCTCCTAGGGCTGCACCCAAGTGGAAGATCCACGCCATAATCCAAACATGTGGTGCCGGTGGTTGCGGTTAGGATCTCAAAATAACTCGTCAAGATCCATTGTTTTTTCATGGTCTTTTATTTCTATTCACCTCCATTCTTTATCTTCTAGGAAATCTAAACGGCCCCACAACCGAGCACCTGCAGAGCACTGTGACCATAATAAAGGTGGAGCACAAACAAATCTTCTAAAATAGAAACATAACCTTCATATCATGCCTCCTGTGAATGAACTCCTGAAGCATTACAACTTCTCAAAAGGGTCCAAAGAATTATGCACAGCAATGCCATGGTTCTCATATCTATAGATGTTGTATTTCGAAGAATTGGATTTATCATTCAAAAGGGGTTGGTGGCACAACTTGTTGCCCGTCTCCCATCAATCTCTCTGTAATAGTTCTTGTGTTTCTTGAATATCAGCACATGAAAAGTTGAGGACAAATAATAGAAGATAAATTAAAGGCATGTTCAATAGCGGGATATACGATACAAGATAAGGAGGGTTTAAGTTATTGTATACCTCGTTTCTGTTTATTTGTAGGGATAGAAATATATGGGTAGTTATGTCCTACTCTCCACTTGTTTGGCAAAGTAAGGATGCAAGAGACAAGATAGAAGTTAGGTATTTATTTTGGGTACTTTTTATTATGTATGGTGTGCTGTATTTTGAAGATCGTAATGCAAAACGAGTATTGCCATCAATAAGGTGTACATATCTGGATCCATAGCAATCAGAATCTAATATTATTATTTTATTTTTTATCAACACATTTAACATAGGACTATCCGAAAGGATCTTAGTTGTTTGATTTAAGCATGAAAATGACCCAAAATAAATCTGAACGGAGGCAAAAAAAATCCATACATTGTGGGAAAAATATTTGTTGTTGAACACAATTGACACAGCACAGAAGAAGTTTGTGCATTGAGTGCATTGACACAGCACAAAAAAAGTGCAATATCAAAATATGATTTATCTTACAATTTAAAGCAGAATAGCATAATTATAGCAATTGCACATGTCAAATTGAAATATAGGACTCTTCAAGTAGTTCATCTCTCTCGAGGTGCAAGACTAGAACATTGGCAATTAATAAAATGGATAAGATCGCAACATCAATCTTCTAAGCACTTCATACCCTGGTACGACAGTATTTTCTCCATGATCTATATTTCGAAGGTAATAATATCCACAGGTAATTAAAGCAAAAAAAAACTACCAAATATGAGTGTGAAAATAAATAATGCTCTAAGAAGGAGAGCACTTCATACTATCTATACCCGTATATGGAAGACAAAAGTCTTATCGTACCAAGAACATCGAATCTGCTTAAACAGAAATAACAAGAATATATACTCAAGAAGCTAAAGGGATTTTTTTCAGCCCCAACACTTTGTAGAAGCACACTCTTATAATAAGGACCTCCATATCTGGACTGAAGGCGCCAAGAAAATTAGACATGTTGCATATTTATCGATATGGAAAACCAATGTCTTATCAGAACAAGAGCATATACTGTGCAAGTAATACCACATCCAAGCCCCTTCTCTTTGTTGATGCACTCTGATAATACAAGTCAAAGACCTCGTATAATACAAATCAAAGGTCTCCATACCCAGAACTGAAGGCTCCAAAAACTTAAGACATACATGATCTGAACATACTGTGGTCAACCTGGGGACAATCAGCAGTAAAAAAATCCAGAGCACTTCATTACCATTAAGAGAGGTATACAATTCAAGATTCCCTCTCCAGAAAACATTGGAGCAGCTAATATCGTTTGAGTGATATAGAATGCAAGTAACAGTCTCCCAAAAATATGGATCATAATCTGGATGCCAGCAACTGTTTTGACCATAGACATGATTAAGTATGCACTTCAAACCATCCAAAAAAATATAGAATGCTTAAAAACATGTCTTCAGGAAAGTAACAGATAAAGTTGGACCAAACTTCAACCACATTCAACAACCCAAATTCATTCAAAAAATGATAGTTCGAAAAACATGCAGAAACTCGACGTAGCATCATCAAGTATAATAGCTAATGCATCAGATAGTCACCAGCGAGAATCCAAGAGTCTCCAATAGTTTCGATAAAGGCTCGTCTCCACTAATCGCACCCAAGTGAGACATCCACACCATAGTCGAAACATGCGGTGGCAGTAGTTGCAGCTAGGTTCCCAAAATAATTCGTCAAGATCCATTGTTTTCTCGTGGTCTTTTATTCTCCTTCACCTCCCTTCTTTATCTCCTAGGAACTCTAAACGACCCCACAACCGAGCACCTGCAGAGCACTGTGACCATAATATAGGTGGAACACAAATAAATCTTCTAGAACAGAAACATAACATTCAGACCCAACCTCTTGTGGATGAAAACTCCAATACACCTCTATAATATTCATCAATAGATAATGCAATATTAAACTATGATTTATCCTCCAATTGAAAGCAGAATAACATAATTATAACAACTGCCACATGCCGACTTGAAATATAGGATTCTTCAAGTAGTTTATGTCTCGTGAGGTGCAAGTGTAGAACATTGGCATCCAATAAAATGGATAAGGTCATCTGCAAGATCAATCTTCTTAGCGCTTCATACCCTGGTATACGGGTATATTTTCTACAACCTATATTTTAACGGTGATATCCACAGGTGATCAACCAAAAAACTACCAAATAGGAGTGCCAAAATAAATAATGCTCTAACAAAGAGTACACTACAAACCTATCTATACCCGTATATGGAAAACAAAAGTCTTATCGTACCAAGAGCATGGAATCTGCTTGAGTAGTCAAGAAACTAAAGGGATTTTTTCAGCCCCTACCCTTTGTAGATGCATTCTTGTAATAAAGACCTCCATATCTGGAATTGAAGGCACAGAGAAGCTCAGCCATGATTTGATCCTACGGTTTCAACCTGGTAACAGTCAACAGTTACAAATCCAAAGGAACACCTCATTACATATTTATCGACATGGAAAACCAATGACTTATCATACCAAGAGCATGTACTGTGCACAAGGAGTTGTAATAGAACACATCTTCAAGAAGCTATAGGAAACATGCTAACTCCCATCTCTTTGTTGATGCTCTCTGATAATAAACTTAGACATACATCATCTGAACGTACTGGTGTCAACCTGGTGGCCATCAACAATTAAAAAATGCAAAGGTGCACTTCATTACCATCAGGAGAGGCATACAATGCAAATATCACTCTCCAGAAGACATTGGAGCAATTATTACCATTTTAGTGATATAGAATGCAAGTAACAGTCTCCAGAAAACATTGGATCATAATCTGGATGACAGCAACTGTTTTAACCATAGACATGGTTAAGAAAATATCCATTTCTAACCCTTAAAAATATAGAATGTTCAAAAACATGCCTTCAGGAAAGTAAACTGGAATTAATGGGCTAAACTTCAAGCACATTCAACAACCCAAATTCATTCAAAATATGATAGCTCAAAGACATGCAGAAATTCAGCATAGCATCATCAAGTACAATAGCTACTGCATTATGCATCAAACAGGCACCAGCGAGACCCCAAGAATCTCAAAAGACTCCAAGAGTCCAATAAAGGGCTCACCTCCGCTAAGCTAGGGCCGCACCCAAGTGGAACCTCCACACCATAATCAAAACATGCAGTGGCGGTGGTTGCGATTAAGGTCTCAAAATGATTCGTCAAGATCCAACGTTTTTTCACGGTCTTTAATCTCCTTCACCTCCACGATTTATCTTCTAGGAACTCTAAACAAACCCACATCCGAGCACCTTCAGAGCACTGTGACCTTAATAAAGGTGGAACACAAAAAGATCTTCTAAAATAGAATCATAACCTTCAGACCATGACTCCTGTTGATGAACTCCTACGCACCTCTATAATATTCATCTAGAGAGCAAAAACAGTGCAATATCAAACTATGATTTATCCTACAATTAAAAGCAGAATACATATTTAGAGCAACTGGCACATGCCAGCTTGAAATATAGGATTCCTCAAGTAGTTCATCTCCCTTGAGGTGCAAGTGTAGAACATTGACATCCAAGAAAATGGATAAGATCATCTGCAAGATCAATCTTCTACGCACTTCATACCCTGATATGACAGTATTTTCTCTGTGATCTATACTTTAAAGGTAATCATATCCACATGTAATTAACCAAAAAACTACAAAATATGAGTGTATGGAAAACAAAAGTCTTACCATACCAAGGAGAACACTTCATACCTATCTATACCCGTGTATGGAAAACAAAAGTCTTACCATATAATACTCTAACAAGGAGAACACTTCATACCTATCTATACCCGTGTATGGAAAACAACAGTCTTACCATACCAAGAGCGTGGAATCTGCTTAAGTAGAAATAACAGAAATATATACTTAAGAAGCTAAAGGGCTTTTCTCAGCCCCTCCCCTTTGTAGATGCACTCTTGTAATAAAGACCTCCATATCTGGAACTGAAGGCACCAAGAAACTCAGACACGCTACATATTTATCTATATAGAAAACCAAAGTCTAATCAGAACAAGAGCATGTACTATGCACAAGTATTACCACATCCATAAGTGCAAAAAACAATAGCATATCTTCAAGAAGCTATGGGAAATGCTAATCCCCTTCTCTTTGTCGGCGCATTCTGATAATACAAATCAAAGACCTCGAATAAATATAAATCCAAGGTCCCCGAACCCAGAACTGAAGGCTCCAAAAACTTAGACAAACATGATCAGATTCGTACCGTGGTCAACCTGGTGACAATCAACAGTAAAAGAAATCCAGAGCACTTCATTACCATCAAGAGAGGTATACAATGCAAGTATCACTCTCCAGAAAACATCGGAGCAATTAATACCATTTTAGTGATATAGAATGCAAGTAACAGTCTCCCGAAAACATTGGATCATAATCTGGAAGCCAGCAACTGTTTTAACCATAAACATGATCATAAAAGTATCCACTTCTAACCCTCTAAAAAATATAGAATGCTTAAAAACATGTCTTCAGGAAAGTAAACTGAAATTAAGTTGGACTAAACTTCAAACACATTCAACAACCCAAATTCATTCAAAATATGATAGTTCAAAAGACATGCAGAAATTCAACGTAGCATTCATCAAGTATAATAGCTAATGCGTCAGATAGGGCACCAACGAGACTCCAAAAGTCTAGATAGTCTCCAAGAGTCTCAATAAAGGCTCACCTCCGCTAAGCTAGGGCCGCACCCAAGTGGGACCTCCACACAATAGTCCAAACACGTGATGGCAGTGGCTGCGGCTAGGTCTCACAATAGATTGTCAAGATCCATTGTTTTCTCATGGTCTTTTATTCTCCTTCACCTCCCTTCTTAATCTTCTAGGAACTCTGAACGGCCCCACAACCAAGCACAGCCGAGCACTGTGACCATAATATAGGTGGAACAAAAATAAATCTTCTAGAATAGAAACACACCCTTCAGACCCTACCTCCTGTGGATGAACTCGAATACATCTTTATAATATTCATCTAGAGAGCAACAATAGTGTAATATCACACTATGATTTATCCTCCAATTAAAAGGAGAATAGCATAATTATAGCAACTGCCACATGCCAACTGGAAATATAAGATTCTTCAAGTACTTTATGTCTCTCAAGGTGCAAGTGTAGAATATTGGCATCCAATAAAATGGATAAGATCATCTGCAAGATAAATCTTCTAAGCACTTCATACCCTAATATGAGAGTATTTTTCCTACAACCTATATTTTAAAGGTGGTATCCACAGGTGATTAACTAAAAAACTACCAAAAAGGAGTGTCAAAATAAATAATGCTCTAACAAGTACACTTCATACCTATCTATACCCGTATATGGAAGACAAAAGTCTTATTGTACCAAGAGCATGGAATCTGCTTGAGTAGAAATAATAATATATATATATATATAACTAAAGGGATTTTTACAGCCCCTCCCCTTTGTGGATGCACTCTTGTAATAAAGACCTCCATTCCGAATTCTTTGTTTTATCAAAGCGTCGTAATTCTAAATTTTCCTAGGGCCCACAGGAAATTCCTTCCGGAGCTTATTGAATAATTTTTATAGATTATCTGGAACTGGAGGCACAGGAAATCTCAGCCATGAATTGATCCTACAGTTTCAACCTGGTAACAGCCAACAGTTACAAATCCAAAGGTACACTTCATTACATGTTAATCGTGGAAAACCAATGTCTTACCATACCAAGAGCATGTACTGTGCACAAGTAATACATCATTCATAAGTGCAAATAATAAGAACATGTCTTCAAGAAGCTATAAGAACATGCTAACCCCCTTCTCTTTGTTGATGCTCTCTGATAATACAAGTCAAAGACCTCTTATAAAACAAGTCAAAGGCCGCCATATCCAGACCTGAAGGCACCAATAAACTTAGACATACATCATCAAGTCAAAGACCTCTTATAAAACAAGTTAAAAGGCCGCCATATCCAGACCTGAAGGCACCAATAAACTTAGACATACATCATCTGATCGTACTGTTGCCAACCTGCTGACCATCAATAGTTAAAAAATCTAAAGGTGCACTTCATTATCATCAGGAGAGGCATACAATGCAAGTATCTCTCCAGAAAACATTGGAGCAATTAATACCATTTTAGTGATATAGAATGCAAGTAACAGTCTCCAGATAACATTGGATCATAATCTGGATGCCAGCAACTGTTTCAACCATAGACATGATTAAGAAAAGTATCCATTTCTAACCCTCTAAAAAACATAGAATGTTTAAAAACATGTCTTCAGGAAAGTAAATGGAATAAAGTTGGACTAAACTTCAAACACATTCAACAACCCAAATTCATTCAAAATATTAGCTCAAAGACATGCAGAAATTTAACGTAGCATCATCAGGAATAATAGCTGCTGCATTATGCATCAGACAGGCACCAGCGAGACTCCAAGAATCTCAAAAGTCTCCAAGAGTCTCGATAAAGGCTCACTGCCGCTAAGCTAGGGCCGCACCCAAATAGGACCTCCACACCATAATCCAAACATGTGGTGGCAGGTGGTTGCGGTTAAGTCAAGATCCATTGTTTTTTCATGGTCTTTAATCTCCTTCACCTCCCCACATTCAAGCACCTTCAGAGCAAGACCATAATATAAGTCGAATGCAAACAAATCTTCTAAAATAGAAACATAACCTTCAGACCCTGCCTCCTGTGGATGAACTCCAACATACCTCTATAATATTCATCTAGAGAGCAAAAATAGTGCCATATCCAACTATGATTTATCCTCCAATTAAAAGAAGAATAGCATAATTATAGCAACTGCCACATGCCCACTTGAAATATAGAAAGAATTATATTTGTATATCATCAAGACCAGAACTATTAATGGGAGGTTCTAGCCAGAATATCACTCCCGCCCGAACTATCACACTATGCACAAAAACATCCAAAGAAAATATTGATCCTTCTGAAGGCCTTAAACAGAACATTCCTTCCGCCTGAACCTATGAAAACCCATCAAAAGATTGAAAATCCAACCTTCAGCCCTCTCTCCTCCTGTACCATGTGGTTGAACTCCAATCCTGAGGATGAACTCCATCATACCTTGATTATATTCATCTAAAAAGCATAAATACAACAATATCCAACTATGAATTTAACCTTTCAGCAAAAAGGAGAATAGCTTAACTGTGGGAGCTTTCACATGTCAACTATCAACATAATAAAACTTATCCTCATATCGTCAAAGACCATTACCATGGACGTCAAGTGTCTTTGGTTATTCATGGCAAGGTTCCAGTCAGAAATTTGCTCCCATATGAACTATACATCAAAAAAATAAAATATGTTGCCATTGGTCATTGAAACCATGCCACAAATAGAACAGAAAAATCATTCATATCACTTAAATAGAAAATTCCAAATGCATTTTCTGCAAATTGTTATTTAGACCGCTAGAGATAGAATTTCTCTTCAATGTGTGATTCCATTTCACCATTCTAATATTTTAAATCTAAAAAATATAAAAGAAGAAATGTGTGGAAATACTTCATTGCAAAAAAACAAATCTTACAGTCCTTTATCAAGTAGAGTTCCTATGTCGTAACACATCAATACTATTCTTCTTGCTAATACGAACATGTAACTTCAAGCCATCATTTCTTCAAATTTCAAACTGAGATCAGACAACCTAGTCAATTGGATCCTAATGACAAAAAATCAACCAAAAAGGACGTCACAAAAGTGGTATGCTTTGTTTGAGCACAAAAATGAAATTCCAAATGCACATTCAAAACTACACCTTCAAATTAAACTGAAGGGTGTCACGAGGAGCTACATACACTTTTATATAAACATATATGTATTTATGCTACATATACATGCCTATATAATATATATATGCACATACATATAAGAAGTGGAGGGCAATGCACAGACATTTACATATATATATATATACATGCATACTCATACATACATACATATGCATACGCATACATACATGTTGGAAGCCATCATAAAAAAAACACTAAGGATGAGATAAATAGCTTGTAGGAAGTGAACTCTCATCCACAGAAGCAACGAAACATCTGCAGAACAGACCATGTCCAAAAACATAACTGAACAAAACAGATCTTTTAACATGCCATTGAATCATTTCGAACCATGTTTCCTTCCAACTAGAGAAGAAAATATGCTGCAACATCCAGCCATAATTTCCCTTTCATACAATAAATAGAATGTCAGACCAACCACATCACAGCTGTCACAGGTGAGCCTGCACATTCACCCTTCTGACCACTGCTACCCTGGACGGTAGTATATTTGTATTCAATATTATAAAGGTGAAATTAACAGGTTAACCAAAAATAACCTAAACTTCATACCTAACTGCTCCCATTTATAGATACAAAGAATCAATGTCTTATCAAACCCAGTGCTCTGCAGGGGTTTAAAAAAATACATTAGTACATGCACCTATATAGTACATCTTCTAGAAGCTATAAAGAGAGAACTTTGAACGTCTTCTCCGCGTGGAACAAAGCACTGTGCAACAACACCAATCCCATGCCTCAAAAATCTTCAACTAGAGAACATAGGTTACTGCAATCTCCAATCATAGTCCAACCTCCAATCACAAAGGAGAACACCAAACCATGGCACTTTTCAAAGCTTCTGCAAGGAAGTCTCTATAGCACATTTGACACATTGTTTATAGACAAATTTAACAAAAAAAATACTAAACCAACCCTTTACCTTGTTAGGTATAGTTATAAATAAATACATCATTATACTTCTGTAGGAAAACGAATGTATGAATACGAATGCGAATATTAGTGAATGTCAAAATGATATCCATATCCGCATCTATTTTAAAATGAATACGAATACGAATGTCAAAATATGTATGGTAGCAGATCGGATACGAATACATTCACATTCGTTTTCATCCCCACAAACAACTCACGTAACAATGTGGTTTTCAATCTTTACTTTATCTAAATCCACATGATTTTCAATTCCATTCATTCTACTTCATAATTGGATCGGTCTGCTTAACCAGTTCTTTCCCTGTTCGATTCGAAAATTCAAATTTTATTCAACCTCTCGATTCAACATATAATTTTTAATCTGATTTAACCATGTTCGCATGTAATTATAATTTTATTCAATAAAATATTGATAATGAGATTTGCACCAACAACCTTTGATTATCTATCTCACACTCCTAACCAACTACTCTAACAAATCTTTTTTATATGGATGGATTTTAAATATACCTCAACTACTATCATTCTACAGAGCATCTAGTCCAAGTATATATATAGTATGATATGTATGACATTTGATGGTGCATGCGAAAAAATATTATATGTATGTTATAAAATATATACATTATCTACTTTATTTCTATTTTAAGTAGATTTAAATGTATGTTTTATATACATTTTGTTTCCTTTCGATTTGATTAGTCGGTTCAACCACTTTTGTCTCACCGATTTTGTTTAATCTGATTTTAAATAATGATGACAACATCATCCGGTTAAACTTGTTTGATTACATGGTTCAATCCGATCCGAGCATTTTGATAAAATTTCCGATTCAGTTTCATTAAATCTAATATGGCATAATTTCATTTTTTAAAAAATTTTATTCATATTCATGTTCAGTCCTTCATGATTGAAGTATAGTGTAAATAATTTTCTTAATTTACCTAAAATAATAAAATTTGAAAATGTTCAACTTTAGTCTCGGATTTTTTTATTATAAACAGACCTTTAGTTTTAAAGTTTATTTATACATAAAGCCCCCAAATTTTGCTGAAATTACAAGAAGTTCATTGAAATTAACAAGTCATAAAAAATGGCAAGAAAATATGCAAATTTTCCTGGAAATCCATGTGCGATCTTGAAAATGTATAGATTCTAGTGAAGCAGTTTCATCAAGATTCAAGGTCTGAGATCAAAAACATAAAAAAACAAGTTTTTGACATTGTCCAATAAAGCTAGAAATGCCTCTATAAATGCAATAAAATTCTCGTGTAATGTATCGGTGTTAGTGCATGAAGCTTATCACTATGCATTATTGGTTTATCATTTGGCTTTCCATTTGATATCAACATGGTCTTTAAATTTTTTTATGCATGGATCTAATCCTAAATAGTTTAGATAACAATATTGTTTTCAACATTTACTTTATCTCAAGTGCATATAAAAAAAATATTAGGACAAAAATATCCTTGAGGGGCATTCGGTTCGAGAATAAGTAGGAATAAGGATGGAGGATGAGGGTCTATTCTATATCCGACTAGAAAGATAGGAATAAGGAGAATAAAGTGGAATAAGGATAGGTAAGGTAGAATAAAGATAGGAATAAGGATGGGATAAGGTGAATAATGTGATGTAGATACGAATAATCGTACTCTTGTGAACTACGCCGGACAGAGAATTGTCTTCTTATTCTAGTGCTTATTCTGCAAACGAACAGGACTTCCAATGCCTTATTCTCGAGGTGAAGGCTTCCAATGCCTTGTTCTCGAGGGAGGAGCAACGGGGGAAGGGATGTATTGATATGGGGTAAAGGAAGAGAGTAGTGGTCCAGGGGTTGGTGGGGAAGGGGTGTATTCAAACGGTGGGTAGAGGAATAAAGTAGTAGTGGAGAGCATACACATTGCTTGGAGAAGGGGTCAGTGGAGATGAATAAGGGCAACAGTTGAGAAGGGACGAAGTTTGGGGGATGGGAATTTTCACTTTTAAAAAACATGATAGTATAGGCATATTAAGTGCAATGTAATGGAATCAACAAAGATAACTAATAGGCAACATGATTCGATGGTTCCTCCATCCATCACAGTTGTAAAATAAAGTGTAAATGTAGTGGTGATTCCAAAAAGGCGATGATGGTCTTCCTTTATCTTTTCTTCTTCTTTTAACCCTAAACGTAAAGATTCTCTCGGATTGTGGAGAGTTAATACAATGTCTCTCTAAGTCTCAATTCAATGAATGACATAATGAGCCACCAAATCTCTCTTATAAGAGTAGGGTTGGAGGGTCATCAGGATAACAAGCCCACCGTAACAGGACTCTTGATGACCCACTAGCCATCAATATATGTAACTATAATTATTTACATTTTATCTATTGACACAATCAAACTCATGTTTAATATTTCATCAATACCTCATATGAACCACATACAAGATATTTCCAACATTCTCCAGCTTGGTTCATATGATCCTTAGTAGTAAGTTAATGACATGGTTTGATATTGAATTTCATGTTTTACTGATAAATACTTTAATTTCGTGTGCTTTGTACACATTGTACTTATCATTCTTTAAGAAGAAGATAGATGCATCGTTATCACATTAAAGTCATAGTGGCTTGGATATAATGTAGACAATTACAAATCCTGATGCAAAATTCCACAGCTACAATTCTTGAACTATAGCCTCAAAGCGTGTTACAAATTCAGCCTCCATAGTTGAAGCAGCAACGGCAGACTGCTTCACACTCTTCCTTGACACTGCTTCACCAACAAGTATATAGCTAAACGTTCACTTCTAGTGGTATATACATCTCGTAAAATCAGAATCTAAATATCCAACAATCTCAAGATTATCAGATCTCCTGTACACGAGCATATGATCCTCATGTCTTGTAAATACTTGAGAACTTTCTTTACAACTTTGCAGTGGTCCATGTCAAGATTACTTTGATACCGACCAAACATGCTAGTGGAAAAACTAATGTAAGGTCAAGTACATGTCTAAGCATATGTTATAGTCCCAATTACTTATGCATAAGGAATCCTTCTTCTACTAATATTCTGCTTTTTCCCAAATGTTGGGGTTCAAATACCCATAGATTTGATGTTTGCTCATTAGCCTCATAATTCAGAAAACACTAGTTCTCTTGAAGCCTCTTGTTCATATATCTCAACAAAAGGTGTTATTATGTAATGTTTGCTTAGTAGATCACATGCTAACCCTAGTGAACACTCAAATATTTGCCCGATGTTCTTTCGTGAGGGTACTCCTGATGGGTTGAAGATCATATCAACAGGTGTTCCTTCTTGCAAATAACGCATATCTACTGGATGCGCAGCAATGAAGGCGATAATAAATATAGAAATTGCGATCAAAATAAGGCAAGGATCATCAAAACACCAAACCATTCAATGTAAAAATGATTTTCAGTGCTAGTTATCCAGTTGCAGACTTGCAGAAGCAACCATATATGCTTGTACTACTGTGCCTCTCTAAAATTGTAGTCATAGTAAAATTTTGATTATTTCAATTTTCAATGACTCCTAAGCACACGTATTAGATATAATTATGAATAGCCCTATGGAAGTCTTGGAGGTCTTTATGGTTACGTTCCATTTGTAATACTTTGTGTAAATTGGCATATTTAAACAAACCTTTTGCATGGGCTCGTCATGCATTTGTATAGTCTGTGGATGCTTACCTGTCTTTTAATTTAGGTGCTTTAGCTATTTTTGATTTCACTGCTTGTTGTTTTGTCTGGTTCAATAATAATGCTTATCCTGATGAATTTTATGGGCCTACTCAACCAGAAGCTTCTGAAGCTCAAGCATTTACTTTTCTAATTAGAGATCAATGTCTTGGGGCTAATACATGATCAACTCAAGAGCATACTCATTTAGGTAAATACCTAATATGTTCTCCTACTAGAAGGTTATTTTTTGCGGGAAAGATACATTACTTACAGCAATCAAATTTTCATCGATAATCAAAGGATCCATCCGTACTCAAAGGCGTAAAACTGTCACTTGGGAAATGCTTCGAACAAATGTGTACTCACAACTTTTTTGATCAAGTTTGATAAAAACATTTTTTCCCTTGATTTCTCTGAAACAATGAATCGTTTTTTAGGAATTGGATGAGGGGAAATCATGTATTTTAGTTTTCGATTCTAAAGAGGAAGAAACAAAAAGGGAAAACAAGGGAAAAAAGACGAGAACGCACATATAGAAATATAATAAGAATTGGAGTCAATGGCCATAAATCTAAATTCATGATATGTTCCCTTTTTTATAAGAGTAATCCATGTATAGAACATGTCCATCATGAACCTTTCCAAGACCTTTTCAATATATGCCTTATATACAATCCTAATAGTCCTTGTGATTTATCATGAAATATTTCTATTCCAATCACGTAGGATGCCTCACCTATATCGTTCATTTCAAAGTTCTTAGAAAGATATTTCTTTGTATCATATAACAAATCCAAATCATTCGTGATAATATATCATCAACATATAGAACTAATATAATAAACTTGTAACGACCCGTCCTCCCGATGACCTTAGGTTACCCGTCAAACACGTCATTTGCACACTTTACAAGCTTAAGTTAATCTCATGCTTATGAAAACCTGGGGAATTTTTTTTTAAAACATGACATTCACAAGATTTAAATTTGGCTAAGCAAGCAACCACAAAAAAAAACTAAAAGCGGAAGTAAGTAGTACACCAGAACTGAACGACAACATATCCATTCATTTTCATTTCATTCATATACATGCTGAAGTTTCGCAACATTCAATATACATGTATGTATCCCAAAAATAACACTACAGAGGAGAACACAACAAACAACTATATAATGAGCTCCAAAAGAATATACCTGCTCTGAAAGTGTAGCATCAAAAAGAAACAACAGCAACCCAAACTATGTCGGCTACTCGGTCGCTGGGCCCTTGCCTGCCATAGTAGAAAAAGGACAAGCAAGTATCTGTCACAAAGTTGTCGAGTACAAATTCTACACAGTTCTACTAAGGAAAGTAGTAAGCAAAGACTAGCACAGCTAGAAAAACAGTAAGGTAACTGTAGTGGACAAAAGAAGCTAGCAAGTAAAAGTGGGTTAATAGATTCTTTTAAATTATTTACTTGCTTTCAGAAGTCTAACAGAACACACTCGCTCACTACCGCATTGTGTCTCCCTTGGTCAATGGAACTAACCAACAACAACTCAAGCCTAGAAGTAAGTCTATGGTCTTGGTCCGCTTAGGACCTCGATATCCGGGTAGGACTTCAAAGTCCAGGTTGAACCTCACACTATGACTCTGAGGTATGGTGTACGCCTCAGGGTTGGGGTGCCTCTGTAGGCATGCGATGGTGTCTTGCATCCTAACTAAGTTCCCAACACTCCTTCTAGCTTGTTCTCTCAACTCACATTGATCCTCGTTCGACACATGTGATAGCTCGCTCCCGAAGGTGTACGTGTACTCACAACTCTCTCTCAGCATTCACTCCTCGTTAGTCTTGACTAACGGTACTGTCGTCATTAGTCTCATAGCGGAAGAGTCTAAAGATCACATATCTCTTACCCCATTACATTCATAAACCTGACAGAAAGGTATTGATGAAGTTTTTAGTGTTTGTTACCCACTACCACATCACCAGTGCACGACATGGTGGAAAGGTAATAATGAAGTCATCAGTGTCTGCTAACCACTACCCCATCACCAGTGCACGACATAGCGGAAAGGTACAAATGGTGACATTGATGTCTACTGACCACTACCCCATCACCAGTGCACGACATAGTGGAAAGGTATTTATGGGACATCAATGTCTACTGATGAAACTTCATCTTAACTGGGCAATTGGTGAAATGTCACAAGTCTGTTAATCACAATCCCATCATCAGAGCACAACCTGATGGAAGAGTAATAATTATAGCAGTGAGGAAACCCCCGAAGGGATTCGTCTGCTCTCGCCAATCCCAGTGGAAGTGTGGTCCAAGGGAAAGGCAGTGGTAGTACGACTACTACGCCACTGGAGGTAGGAAAGAGAAGAGGTAAGTCTGCCGGACCCGACTTCCTCTCTCGTTGCTCAACTCCCGGAGGAGAAGAGCTAAGTAAAAACCAGACGAGCTCGTAACTAACTGCAGAGAACCCCCAACCTAGGCTCTCAAAGAAAAACCAACAGGTCAGCGGAATGGTCTAGACAACTCGTGGATCCCAACGAAACGTAAAAACTGAGCCGGCTCGAAGAAACCACGTAAAAAGACTGGGATCCTAGACCCATGCTCTCAATGTCCGCTACGCAAGCCTGAGCGACCTCATCTCCTGCTCAGGTGAGGGTCACCGCGCCCTCGCACAGTCGGAGCACCATTCTCCATGACTGATCATACGTGACATCACCATTTCTTTTTCATGCTACGCCCTAAACGTCTATGGTTTCTTTGATTTGTTTCCCATCTACAAGTTATCGGTCCTAGACCCGAACTTGTTCTATAAGAACCTCTATTGATCCAAGGTTGGCGATACGGACCTGATACGATAGTCTCTCTCTAATTTCCTACTCAAGAACATCAATCTTATGATCTTGGCTATCTTACCAGAAACTTCGTTCTTTCCTACGTCCCAAAAGATTCAGAAAAACCTACAAGGATCGGGCTACTCCTCAGAGGAAGACTTGCTTCATGGCAAGTTCATATAGTCTTGTTTTCCTGTATAGTAACTACATATATATATGTATCCTTAAGATCATCCCCAATCTCTAAATTTCATAATAGGTATTTCAAGCCCACCTTTATAAGTAGCAATTATCGTAAGGCATGCTCTAAAATGATTACAAATAGAGATTTACCCTATTCACTTTTTGATCACCCCAAAACATTGTCATTGTGTGTGTATACTTCATAATAATCCAAGGCATCTAGTCCTTTAAAGTTCACACCCAACTTCATGACTTTAAAGATGCTATTTAGGTGTTTAATTTACGTTAAGGTCTAACATTTAAAGGGGGTCTGTTAGAGAGCATCCCATGCTCCAATCATGTATCTATTCCACTCATAGACCTATGTGTATAATAAGCATATGGCTGCAAACATAAGGAAAATTATCCTATCTTAATCCCTCTCCTGCCTGGGATTAAATCACTAATTGATTTCCCATTTCAATATAGGAAAACAAGGGGAGTTGGTGTTTTTAAAACTTATTAATGAATGCCTAAAAATTTGTTAGACATACATTCAACAATGGAATTTGGCCACTGTTTTGTTCATGGACAGCAACCGAATTTGTCTCCAAAATCCTCATCAAAACCAATCCAAATACATGGATTTCATGTGTATTACACTCCCTAAATATCTATAGTCAAATCCACCAAAGGATGTCTAAGGATATTATCAAAATCATGTATGTTCTTAGTCCTAAGGCAACCATCTCCAATCTGAACATTCAGTGGAGATATAATATAGGTAGTCAATAATTCCTCAAAAACTCCTCATTTTTCTAAAACAAACCCATGGACTAAAGGTTGCTATGAAAGAGTATATATTAACTAGTAATTATACTCAAGTAAACATTTAGAAACCCCCCAAATGCATCCTAAAACTCTAATTTAAAATGCATGGACAGATCTGGACATTCAATGACATCTATGATATAGGTAGTCAACAACTCTTGAAAACTCCTTATTTTTCTAAAACAACTCCATGAACTAAAGGTTAATATGAAAGAGTATATATCTAAAAGTAATTGCACTCAAGGAAACATGAAGAAACTCCTCAAATGCATCTTAAAACACTAACCTAAAGTTCATGGACAGATTTGGACACATTCAGTTACATGCATATGATAACATCCATAACATTTCTAATCACCTAAATTTCCAAATTAAAAACCAAGAATCATAAGCCAATTTAGTGAGGTCATATCAGTAAGCAAATATACTCAAGGAAACTTAAAGAAGATACCCAAATCATGTAAGCTATTGGCCAACAATCAACAACAACAAAATCTGAAATTTCAGTATACCCGTCCATAGATATAGTCTCTTTAAGATGTTATAATCACATGCAATTTCGTATCTAAGCCTATGGATTTAAGCCTAACTTAATGGAGTATTAATCAATATATGAATCTACCCATGAAAACCCAAGAAATATCTATAAATGCATGTCTAACTTGGATTACAAAGAAAGCAACCAGATCTGGACACCAAGTAAAACTGTCCACTCTAAGCCCCATTTTCTCAAATTTTTACAACCAAAATCCCCAAAACAAACACTTGGTCTTAGATATGGAATATAGGTGGTAAAAACTCTACAAATGGCAGCAAGAGAAGGGTTTAATTTGTACCTCAAATCAAGCTTTCAAAAGCTTGAAGAAGAACTCTCCAAGAAAATGTTGGGTTGTCCACACCTTGAGCTTCAAGCTTGGATTCTTCCTCTTCTTTGGCCCTTGATCTTACATGAAATATAAGATCCAAGATCCTCTCCTTCCCAGATTTGATTTGAGCCCAAGAACTCGAATTTTGGTGGAGAAATGAGGGAGAAAACTAAAAAAGAAGATGGAGATCCATGGATTTTTCAGCCATGGAGAAAAGAGCTCCAAGATTTCAAGAGGAAGAAGATGAAGTGGGAGGAAGGGGTGACGCCTATGGGAGGTTATATCCTTGGGAAAATTGCAACATAAACCCCACCAACTCTTCCTAATTGCAACCAAGGCCCACCCATGAATAGTAATCACATTAATAATCATACTTAGCCACTTAATCACCTCTAGCTATAATTATCACAATTAGCCACCAATGGCATCTCTAATTTCCATCAAGCTCACTAATGATTCACCATCTTGGCTTAATTAGTCATTAGTATTTAAGGATGTTACAATCATAAAAACCTCAAAGAGAGACTCGTCCTCGAGACTCCACTTCTAAGTTGGGTTCGTCGGTCTGCCATAAAAACCTCAAAAGGTTTTTAACCCATAAAAACCTCAAAGAAGGTTTTTACCCAGAAAGTGAAATGATTTGCCATACAGAGAACTGATAAACTAAACTATGAAAGTACCTGAGAAGAGTCGCGGGTATCTCTCTCGCATAGCTGCTTCGGTCTCCCATGTCGCCTCCTCAACACCCTGTCGGTGCCATAGGATCTTGACCAAGGGAATCTCCTTGTTCCGAAGCCTCCTGACAGCAAAATCAAGTATCTGCACTGGCTCCTCGTATGTCAACTCTGGCTCTATGTCAAGGCTCTCATAGCTGATGATGTGCCGAGGATCGTGCACGTACTTCCTCAAGTTCGACACATGGAATATGTCGTGTATAGCCGCCAAACGTAGGGGAAGTGCCAGTCTGTATGCAACTTTCCCAACACGTGAAAGTATCCCGAATGGCCCAATAAAGCGTGGCGCCAGCTTGCCACGAACTCCGAACCGTTGTATCCCCTTCATGGGCGATACACGCAGGAACACAAAATCCCCAACCTGAAACTCCAAGTGTCGGCGTCGTCGATCTGCATAGCTCTTCTGGCGACTCTGTGCCGTCAAGAGCTTCCTCCTTACCAAGTCAACAACCCTCGCAGTCTCCTCCAAGAGATCCACGGTATACAACGCATGATCGCCTACCTCGTGCCAACTGATTGGCGTAAGGCATCTCCGCCCGTAAAGAGCCTCGAATGGCACCATGCCGATGCTCGAATGATGGATGTTGTTATAAGTGAACTCAACAAGAGGTAAATGATCCTTCCAGGATCCCTTCCACTCTAGAGAACATGCGCGCGTAAAAGATCCTCCAAGGTCTGTATCGTACGCTCGCTCTGTCCGTACGTCTGAGGGTGATACGCTGAACTCATCTTCAGCTCGGTCTGTAAAGCTGACATGAACTGCTGTCAGTAATGGGAAGTGAATCTCGAGTCTCTGTCAGACACTACCTCGCGGGGTATGCCATGTAACCTCACAATGTGTTGTATGTACAACCTGACCAACTGAGAAGGTGTATAAGTCATGCTAACAGGTATAAAATGGGCTGACTTCGTCAACCTATCAACAATGATCCAAATGGAATCATGGCCTCCCGGTGTCCTTGGCAATCCCGTAACAAAGTCCATCGAAATGCTCTCCCACTTCCACTCAGGAATGGGGAGAGGCTGCAGTAAACCAGGTGGTCGTCTATGCTCTGCCTTCACCATCTGGCAAGTCAAACACCTGCTGACATGCCCAGCTACGTCTCTTTTCATCCCATCCCACCAGAAATGTCGGCGAAGATCGTGGTACATTTTCGTACTGCCGGGATGAATGGAAAGATGCGAACAATGCGCCTCGTCAAGTATGTCTCTTCGTAGCTGCTCATCATTGGGAACCACTACCCGATCTGCCTTCCACAGAATAGACTCTGCAACAACAAAATCGTCAAACTTGTCCTTCACTGCCCGCATGTATCTGTCGTAAATCCACGGGTCTGTCTGCTGACCTGACACTATACGGTCCCAAAGGCTGTTGTACCTAGGAGGTACGGAGATGGGAGAAGACGCATTGTCCAGTGGATGCCAATCCGTCAGTGCTGCAAGTAAGTCCCAAGTGTATAGCCAGTTCATCGTACCCTCCGTGTGCGCTCTCCTGCTAAGGGCGTCCGCAACCACGTTTCCCTTACCAGGATGGTAAGAGATCGTGCAATCGTAGTCCTTCAGCAGCTCTAACCATCTGCGTTGCCTCATGTTCAGCTCCTTCTGATCAAATATGTACTTCAGACTCTTGTGGTCTGTGAAGAGCTCAAAGTTAACCCCGTACAAGTAGTGACGCCAGGTCTTCAAAGCGAAGACCACTGCCGCCAATTCAAGATCATGTATGGGGTAATTCCGCTCATGCGGTCTCAACTGTCTCGAAGCATAGGCAATCACATGCCCCCTCTGCATCAGCACTGCTCCCAAACCATCACCTGACGCGTCTGTGTAAACCACATAGTCCTGTGTACCTGACGGTAGAGCAAGAATCGGAGCTGTAGTAAGTCTCTCCTTCAGTGTCCTGAAGGTCTTCTCGCACGAACTATCCCAAACAAAAGGTACCCCCTTCTGCGTCAAACACGTCAAAGGTAGTACGATCCGCGAAAAGATGCTGACAAAGCGTTTGTAATAGCCTGCCAACCCAAGAAAACTACGGATTTGTGTCACTGTCTTGGGCTGCTCCCAAGACATCACAGCATCTATCTTCGCAGGGTCCACTGCGACTCCTGCTCCTGAGATGACGTGTCCCAAGAATGAGACCTGAGGTAGCCAGAACTCACACTTACTCAACTTGGCATACAGTCTATGCTCTCTCAAGGTACCAAGCACTGCTCTCAGGTCGTTTCCATGGTCTCATTCATTCTTCGAGTAAACCAACACATCATCTATGAACACCACAACAAACTTGTCCAAGTAAGGACGGAATACTATGTTCATCATGTCCATGAATGCCGCGGGGGCATTCGTCAGTCCGAATGGCATCACTACAAACTCGTAGTGGCCATACCGTGTCCGAAAGGCTGTCTTCGGGACGTCTGTCTCCCGAATCCTCAACTGATGGTAACCCGAGCGGAGGTCGATCTTCGAGAACACCGAAGATCCCTGTAGCTGATCAAATAGATCATCAATGCGTGGCAGAGGATAACGGTTCTTCACCGTCCTCTTATTCAGTTGTCTATAATCAATGCATAACCGCATGGTTCCATCCTTTTTCCAAACAAAGAGTACAGGAGCGCCCCAAGGTGAAGTGCTCAGCCTCACAAAGCCTAAGTCAAGCAACTCCTGTAGCTGCACCTTCAGCTCTCTCAGCTCTGCGGGTGCCATGCGATACGGAGCCATGGAGATCGGCTACGTATCGGGAAGTAGCGAGATCTCAAACTCGATCTCTCTAACTGGAGGTAGTCCTGGTAACTCCTCAGGAAACACATCGGGATACTCTGACACAACTCTAATGTCTTGAGCCATCGGCTCTCTATCTGCAACCTCCTGAACAAAGGCCAGAAAAGTGTCACATCCCTGATCAACCAGTCGTTGTGCTCTCAGCACTGAAATATACTCCATCCTAGAGTCCTGCAATGTCCCCTCAAAATGAACTCTGTCAAGCCGGGGATCCTGAAGACAACAATCTTCCTGTAACAATCGACTAAGGCGTGATGTGTAGACAACCAATCCATGCCCAAAATTTTGTCGAACTCAACAAGTTGTAGCAGAAGGCAGTCCGCAGTCATCTCGTGACCGCCTACGGACACTGGTAACCCTCTAACTATCTCTGAAATCACGAACAACTATCCGCCATGCCCTTGAATGTGAAATGGAGGATCTACGTCCTCCGCGACTCTACCCAATGTGGCTAGAAGTCTCACAGCAAGAAACGAATGGGTAGCACCAGAATCAAACAACACGTGAAAAGGATGGCTCGAAACTGAAACCATACCTTTCACGACCGTGGCCGCGGACCGTGCCTGCTCAGCTGTAACTGCGTGAATCTGTCCCTGACGTATAGATCCGGCACTGGATCCTGCTGCGCTCTGAGCTAGTCTCTGCTGACCTCTGTACTGGGAGCTCCTCCCGGTAGCTCTCGAACGCGGTGGAGGTGGAGGTGGTGGAGTCTGTAGCTGTGGACACTGGGACCTGATATGTCCCACCTGCTGGCATTGGTAGCACCTGATCGCCCTGCTCGGCGTAGAAGATGGACCGGCACTCTCTGCGGGTCTCACGCTCTGTGCTCCAAACCTCTGTGACCCAGATGGTCGTGCTACCTCAAAACCTCTATGGCCAGTGCTCCTCCCAAAGTAGTCGTGGGGGTCGAGCGAACACTGCCAGAAGAAACTGTCCCTGTCAGACGAAAGCATCGTGCTGACCGCTGTGGCTGGAACTGTCGCCGAATAGGCCCAGATGACCTCTGTGGTACCGGTGGCGGTCTAAAAGTACTCCCAAAATGTCTCTCACGGACGTCCTCAATCCGCTCTGCTGCATCAGTCACCTCAGCAATGGTAGTCAATCTCAGCCCTACCAACTTCTCCTAAACGTCCTCCCTCATGCCACGAACAAACTTCTCCAGATTCTCCTCTGGAAAAGCAGTTGCAGAAGATGTGTGGCGTGACAACTCAGTGTAGCGCACAAAGTACTCTCGCGCTGTCATCCTGCCCTTTCTCAGCTCTGCAAACAACCTGCGATGTGTCTCCTTCCACTTCCCTGAGAAGAAGTGGCCTCTGAAGTGGGTCTCAAAGTCTGTCCAAGTCGGCACACGTCCCATCTCAAACACAGTAGCCTCCCACCAGCGCTATACAAACCCAGTAAGGGAGAACTCAGCAAAAGGTAACCACGACTCTAGTGGTGCCTGAATCATCCTGAACACCTTCGTCACCGTCCTGAGCCACTGCTCAGCCTCGTCAGATATACACGTGCCCTGGAACCTGGGTACTCCAACTCTCTGGTAGGATGTGAAGACATCATGGTGTCTCGGTGCAGTAGAAAGAACAAACCCAGTGACCTCTACTCCTGCTACAGGCCCTTGGCCTGCCTCAGCTCTATCGGCTCCTGACTCCCTCAGAATATCTGCCTCGGAATGTTGGGGAATCTCCTCAGAGAATAGATGCTCGGCTCTAGCGGACTCATCCCTGGATGGGTGGTATGAGGAGTCAGACAGCTCCTCCATCCTCAGCTCCATCCCAGTCTGGCGCTTAGCAACCTCAGTCTATTGGGCAAGTATCTGATCCTATCTCTGTCGCAGATCAGCGAGTGCAGCTAGTACCTGTGCCATCTCTCTTGGCTGATCGCGAGCTACTCGGGGTGCCATGCTGATCCTTCCTGTATTGGATCATAGCATAGTTAAGCACACTTTAGGAAATAATCAGTTGTACTATTTCTCCTCTTGGGATTATATGAATGAAATGTTCTGGTGACTTGTGGTTACATAAATCTTTTGAATATCAAAAAAAATTTCCCATTCGGCTTCATGAGAAATCAGAAGACTCTCGCTATTAAGTTATGCGAATGCGTGTATCGGGATAACTCTGCTCTGAAACCAAACTTGTAACGACCCATCCTCCCGAGGACCTTAGGTTACCCGTCAAACACGTCATTTGCACACTTTACAAGCTTAAGTTAATCTCATGCTTATGAAAACCTGGGGAATTTTTTTTTAAAAAAAACATGACATTCACAAGATTAAATTTGGCTAAGCAAGCAACCACAAAAAAAAAAATAAAAGCGGAAGTAAGTAGTACACCAGAACTGAACGACAACATATCCATTCATTTTCATTTCATTCATAAACATGCTGAAGTTTCGCAACATTCAATATACATGTATGTATCCCAAAAATAACACTACAGAGGAGAACACAACAAACAATTGTCTAATGAGCTCCAAAAGAATATACCTGCTCTGAAAGTGTAGCACCAAAAAGAAACAACAGCAACCCAAACTATGTCGGCTACTCGGTCGCTGGGCCCTTGCCTGCCATAGTAGAAAAAGGACAAGCAAGTATCTGTCACAAAGTTGTCGAGTACAAATTCTACACAGTTCTACTAAGGAAAGTAGTAAGCAAAGACTAGCACAGCTAGAAAAACAGTAAGATAACTGTAGTGGACAAAAGAAGCTAGCAAGTAAAAGTGGGTTAATAGATTCTTTTAAATTATTTACTTGCTTTAAGAAGTCTAACAGAACACACTCGCTCACTACCACACTGTGTCTCCCTTGGTCAATGGAACTAACCAACAACAACTCAAGCCTAGAAGTAAGTTTGTGGTCTTCGTCCGGTTAGGACCTCGATATCCAGGTAGGACTTCAAAGTCCAGGTTGAACCTCACACTATGACTCTGAGGTATGGTGTACGCCTCAGGGTTGGGGTGCCTCCGTAGGCATGCGATGGTGTCTTGCATCCTAACTAAGTTCCCAACACTCCTTCTAGCTTGTTCTCTCAACTCACATTGATCCTCGTTCGACACATGTGATAGCTCGCTCCCGAAGGTGTACGTGTACTCACAAATCTCTCTCTCAGCATTCACTCCTCGTTAGTCTTGACTAACGGCACTGTCGTCATTAGTCTCATAGCGGAAGAGTCTAAAGATCACATATCTCTTACCCCATCACGAGGTCATAAACCTGACAGAAAGGTATTGATGAAGTTTTTAGTGTTTGTTACCCACTACCCCATCACCAGTGCACGACATGGTGGAAAGGTAATAACGAAGTCATCAGTGTCTGCTAACCATTACCCCATCACCAGTGCACGACATAGCGGAAAGGTACAAATGTTGACATTGATGTCTACTGACCACTACCCCATCACCAGTGCATGACATAGTGGAAAGGTATTTATGGGACATCAATGTCTACTTATAAAACTTCATCTTAACTGGGCATTTGGTGAAATGTCACAAGTCTGTTAATCACAATCCCATCACCAGTGCACAACCTGATGGAAGAGTAATAATTATAGCGGTGAGGAAACCCCCGAAGGGATTCGTCTGCTCTCGCCAATCCCAGTGGAAGTGTGGTCCAAGGGAAAGGCAGTGGTAGTACGACTACTACGCCACTGGAGGCAGGAAAGAGAAGAGGTAAGCCTGCCGGACCCGACTTCCTCTCTCATTGCTCAACTCTCGGAGGAGAAGAGCTAAGTAAAAACCAGACGAGCTCGTAACTAACCGCAGAGGACCCCTAACCTAGGCTCTCAAAGAAAAACCAACGGGTCAGCGGAATGGTCTAGACAACTCGTGGATCCCAACGAAGCGTAAAAACCGAGCTGGCTCGAAGAAAACACGTAAAAAGACTGGGATCCTAGACCCATGCTCTCAATGTCCGCTACCCAAGCCTGAGCGACCTCATCTCCTGCTCAGGTGAGGGTCACTGCGCCCTCGCACAGTCGGAGCACCTTTCTCCATGACTGATAATATGTGACATCACCATTTCTTTTTCATGTTACGCCCTAAACGTCTATGGTTTCTTTGATTTGTTTCCCATCTACTAGTTATCGGTCCTAGACCCGAACTTGTTCTATAAGAACCTCTATTGATCCAAGGTTGGCGATACGGACCTGATACGATAGTCTCTCTCTAATTTCCTACTCAAGAACATCAATCTTATGATCTTGGCTATCTTACCGGAAACTTTGTTCTTTCCTACGTCCCAAAAGATTCAGAAAAACCTACAAGGATCAGGCTACTCCTTAGAGGAAGACTTGCTTCATGGCAAGTCCATATAGTCTTGTTTTCCTGTATAGTAACTATATATATATATATATATATATATGTATCCTTAAGATCATCCCCAATCTCTAAATTTCATAATAGGTATTTCAAGCCCACCTTTATAAGTAGCAACAATCCTAAGGCATGCTCTAAAATGATTACAAATAGAGATTTACCCTATTCACTTTTTGATCACCCCAAAACATTGTCATTGTGTGTGTATACTTCATAATAATCCAAGGCATCTAGTCCTTTAAAGTTCATACCCAACTTCATGACTTTAAAGATGCTATTTAGGTGTTTAATTTACTTTAAGGTCTAACATCTAAAGGGGGTCTGTTAGAGAGCATCCCATGCTCCAATCATGTATCTATTCCACTCATAAACCTATGTGTATAATAAGCATATGGCTGCAAACATAAGGTAAATTATCCTATCTTAATCCCTCTCCTGATTGGGATTAAATCACTAATTGATTTCCCATTTCAATATAGGGAAACAAGGGGACTTGATGTTTTTAAAACTTATTAATGAATGCCTAAAAATTTGTTAGACATACATTCAACAATGGAATTTGGCCACTGTTTTGTTCATGGACAGCAACCGAATTTGTCTCCAAAATCCTCATCAAAACCAATCCAAATACATGGATTTCATGTGTATTACACTCCCTAAATATCTATAGTCAAATCCATCAAAGGATGTCTAAGGATATTATCAAAATCATATATGTTCTTAGTCCTAAGGCAACCATCTCCAATCTGAACATTCAGTGGAGATATAATATAGGTAGTCAATAATTCCTCAAAAACTCCTCATTTTTCTAAAACAAACCCATGGACTAAAGATTGCTATGAAAGAGTATATATTAACCAGTAATTACACTTAAGGAAACATTTAGAAACTCCCCAAATGCATCCTAAAACTCTAATTTAAAATGCATGGGCAGATCTGGACAATCAATGACATCTATGATACAGGTAGTCAACAACTCTTGAAAACTCCTTATTTTTCTAAAACAACTCCATGAACTAAAGGTTAATATGGAATAGTATATATCTAAAAGTAATTGCACTCAAGGAAACATGAAGAAACTCCTCAAATGCATCTTAAAACATTAATCTAAAGTTCATGGACAGATCTGGACACATTCAGTTACATGCATATGATAACATCCATAACATTTCTAATCACCTAAATTTCCAAATTAAAAACCAAGAATCATAAGCCAATTTAGTGAGGTCATATCAGTAAGCAAATATACTCAAGGAAACTTAAAGAAGATACCCAAATCATGTAAGCTATTGGCCAACAATCAACAACAACAAAATCTGAAATTTCAGTATACCCGTCCATAGATATAGTCTCTTTAAGATGTTATAATCACATGCAATTTCGTATCTAAGCCCATGGATTTAAGCCTAACTTAATGGAGTATTAATCAATATATGAATCTACCCAAGAAAACCCAAGAAAGATCAATAAATATATGTCTAACTTGGATAAAAAGAAAGCAACCAGATCTGGACACCAAGTAAAACCGTCCACTCTAAGCCCCATTTTCTCAAATTTTTACAACCAAAATCCCCAAAACAAACACCTGGTCTTAGATCTGGAATATAGGTGGTAAAAACTCTACAAATGGAAGCAAGAGAAGGGTTTAATTTGTACCTCAAATCAAGCTTTCAAAAGCTTGAAGAAGAACTATCCAAGAAAATGTTGGGTTGTCCACACGTTGAGCTTCAAGCTTGGATTCCTCCTCTTCTTTGGCCCTTGATATTATTACATGCAATGTAAGATCCAAGATCCTCTCCTTCCCAGCTTTGATTTGAGCCCAAGAACTCGAATTTTGGTGGAGAAATGAGGGAGAAAACTAAAAAAGAAGATGGAGATCCATGGATTTTTCAGCCATGGAGAAAAGAGCTCCAAGATTTCAAGAGGAAGAAGATGAAGTGGGAGGAAGGGGTGACGCCTATGGGAGGTTATATCCTTGGGAAAATTGCAACATAAACCCCACCAACTCCTCCTAATTGCAACAAAGGCCCACCCATGAATAGTAATCACATTAATAATCATACTTAGCCATTTAATCACCTCTAGCTACAATTATCACAATTAGCCACTAATGGCATCTCTAATTTCCATCAAGCTCACTAATTATTCACCATCTTGGCTTAATTAGTCATTAGGATTTAAGGATGTTACAAAACTTCTTCCTACTGACCTTCATGTAGATACGCATATTTACAGTGTTTTTCTGCAATATATAAGATGTAATGCTATTGTTAAACTTAATATACTATTGATGGGAAACATATTTTAATCGATATACTGATCTATTTAAATTACATACTTTCCTTTCATGTGATCTTAAAACCTTCAAGTTGGTACATATAAATATCTTCTTCTAACTCCACATTCAAAAAGATAGTATTTAAATTCATTTGGTGAAACTCAATACCATAAGGAGCCATCGACGTCAGAATGAATCTTAAGGAGTACTTCTTTGAAATCGAATCAAAGATCTTTTGTAATCAATGTCATCTTTCTGAGTAAAGCCAGTTGCAACAACAACTACTAGTTTGCCTTTATAACTTTCAATGTTTCCTTTAGAGTCGTGCTTGGTCTTAAAAACACATTTGCACCCAGCTCGTTTAGACTCTTTAAGTAATTCCACAAGTATCCAGTGACCATTGGCTCCAATTCTTCTTGTATGACATTCAACTACTTATCATGATTATTACATTTCATGGCTTGATGGAATGAGCTAGATCTTTATCAATGTTCACGTCACATTCATTCTCAAGCATAGACTATATAATTATCAAATTTTGCATGCATTATTTGTCTTTCTGAGTGTCCTAATGCATCTTCTTGTAAGTGTGGTGCACTTGACTCATTTACAACTTGTTCATTAACAATGTCATCATCATTTGATGTGAGTTCTATTTCTTTAAGTTCCATGTCATTATGTGGAGGTGAATTCACATGTAGAACATCCATTCCAGAAAATTCGAGCATGGAAAAGCTTCCTACAGTACTTTTTTTCAGTCCACATTTTTTAGAAGTGAAAGACATACATGACTAACAACAAAAAATCAAACAAGAAAAGCTTCATACCTAGTCTTAACATACACACTTTAAGGACTCTGAGGGAATAACACCAAATCCACAAGTAAAAATAATGAGAATTTTTCATAAAGCTAAAAGGGAACGCTCTGAGGCCCTCCCCTTTGTAGATGACCTCATAGATTATGCCTAAAAATCTTCAAATCTGGAACCAAAGTCGCTAGAAATTCCAGCCATGATTTGAGCTGCTACTAGTGAGATACAACAGTAAAACACATCTAACATCATTAAATACTTGGCAAAAATATTTTGCAAGAATATTTTTAATTGTGGACAAAAATAAACAAGTTTGTAACACAAGCTATATCCCTTGGTTTTACTTCTAGTCTTGAGGCACATTCACTAGGGATAATGAAGCATGAAAATCATGAAACCAAACCAAAGACACAATGAAACAACAGCTGAGGATTACCAAGGAAGAAGGGCTAGTTTTGAAAAGCTCTATCTACTGATTATTGCTTGGTTAAAGATGCAAGAGTCACCAAGAGTGCTCGCAAAAGCTAAACAGCCATCAAAAAGGGCTACAAAGAACGAAGGAGTTATAGCATCCCAAACAAGAAGTCAAGTAGTTAATCACAAGAGGATGATTATACCCAGAAAAGTAAGAAAAGAAACAACTCCCACGAAAAGCCTATGGAGAAGGTAAAAGAACAAAGAATAATAACATCAGTCAAGACCTTATTACTCCAAGGTCTGATGCCAATAAAATGAGCAAGTATGGAGGGGTAAAAGAACAAAGTAAAATGGATAATTTAAGAAATAACATAGTAAACAAATGATGTTACCTTTCAGATATTGTAGGCCGCAGAAATGGAACTTTACGATTATAACAAAAACCAGAATTGACATCACGAGCCACGCCAAGCTTGATCATCAATACTATCAACTAAAAGTTAGTGCTTGATCATCAATACTATCAACTAAAAGTTAGTGAACAACACACAGATCAACCCTGTCAAGATCCAAAAAAAGGCAGTAAAATCATCCAATGTCAGCAATCAGATATGGATAAACAACATAATTCCAATCATGAGCGTTGAAAGACATTCTCAAACCCACTTAAATGAAGGTCTGATGTACATGACAACCCTCGATGATCATCCCGAATCATAACAACCCAAGATGTTGCAGATCTTTGATGGCACTAAACCAACAATAGCCAGTACTAAGCCAAAGCTATAAATTAATAAGACAGAAAGATACGGTGTATGAGAAAAATGAGAGCCCAAGATTATCTGAATCTCTAATCAAAGGTTCATTTATAAAGTATAGCGGTTCCCAATCAAACTGTGGACCTTTAAACTTCAAAGCATACATCAACACCGCAAGGCTTCAGATTCCAGATGATCCATCCCCGTAACAACTACTAAAACAGCATGAGAGGTCATCGTAGTCATCAAGTTCAAAACCGCCCATGAATTCAAATCAAATTTGTGACCTAAATAATTCAAAATTTACCGCACAGCCTACTCAGAATCTAATCAGGGTTGAAAAATGAGAAACACGCAGCCAAGCGATTCATCAAGAAAATATTTCGGATTTGTAGGGAAACGGCAGGAATGATCATCTATGAAACCAGATCCTATAAAATCAAACCAGATTCAAACTTGAGGAAAACCTTGACCTCATCCATATCACGAATCCTAAATCGTGTATCAGATCCATCGACTACCATACGAATCCTAAAGCGTTTGATGATTGATCCCTATGAAAGCAGACTAATCGTTGCACGACGATCACGCGAACGAATCCAAAGAAACTAGACGAACGGCGTCGAGGAACGATCAGCCTCTAACAGAAGAGGCAAAGACGTACGGCACCTTCTATGGGAAGAAACCACGCCGACGATCAACCCCCAAGGAAACGAACGAAGAAACGGGACTACGAGTTCGGAAGGAAGCGCTTGGGGAGGTGTGGGGGGGTCAATTTATAGAACATTAAGGCCGGAGGCGGTGGCGACTCGAACGGTTGTGATCAAGCGGTCTGGATCAACGGTCGATGAGGGTTTGGCTATTGGATGGCGGTAACGAAGGAGGGATGGTTCGTTTTGATTGGCATGAGAAATCCGCATGGTTTTCAATTTTCCTCTTTTCTTCAGCATGATATTTGAACTTTCTAATATATGGATTTAAGTCTCAATAGTGGTGAAAATGGTCGGATACGGATACGAATATATGTATAACCATATTTTTATCTATTTTAAATAACAAATACAAATGTGGTTACGAATATTTACGAATGTGAAAAATATTTTATCATATCCTTAAAAACGAATAGGAATGTAAAACGAATCGGATACGAATAATAACATAAATATTTAATAGATTAACTAAAATGTGCATGTTTAGGATTGTTTACACATAAAATAGATATATCAGATATAGTAATTTCAATGGTGAATGCAATTATAAAATGTTGTTAGGTATAGTTATAAATAAATACATCATTATACTTCTGTAGGAAAACGAATGTATGAATACGAATGCGAATATTAGTGAATGTCAAAATGATATCCATATCCGCATCTATTTTAAAATGAATACGAATACGAATGTCAAAATATGTATGGTAGCAGATCGGATACGAATACATTCACATTCGTTTTCATCCCCACAAACAACTCACGTAACAATGTGGTTTTCAATCTTTACTTTATCTAAATCCACATGATTTTCAATTCCATTCATTCTACTTCATAATTGGATCGGTCTGCTTAACCAGTTCTTTCCCTGTTCGATTCGAAAATTCAAATTTTATTCAACCTCTCGATTCAACATATAATTTTTAATCTGATTTAACCATGTTCGCATGTAATTATAATTTTATTCAATAAAATATTGATAATGAGATTTGCACCAACAACCTTTGATTATCTATCTCACACTCCTAACCAACTACTCTAACAAATCTTTTTTATATGGATGGATTTTAAATATACCTCAACTACTATCATTCTACAGAGCATCTAGTCCAAGTATATATATAGTATGATATGTATGACATTTGATGGTGCATGCGAAAAAATATTATATGTATGTTATAAAATATATACATTATCTACTTTATTTCTATTTTAAGTAGATTTAAATGTATGTTTTATATACATTTTGTTTCCTTTCGATTTGATTAGTCGGTTCAACCACTTTTGTCTCACCGATTTTGTTTAATCTGATTTTAAATAATGATGACAACATCATCCGGTTAAACTTGTTTGATTACATGGTTCAATCCGATCCGAGCATTTTGATAAAATTTCCGATTCAGTTTCATTAAATCTAATATGGCATAATTTCATTTTTTAAAAAATTTTATTCATATTCATGTTCAGTCCTTCATGATTGAAGTATAGTGTAAATAATTTTCTTAATTTACCTAAAATAATAAAATTTGAAAATGTTCAACTTTAGTCTCGGATTTTTTTATTATAAACAGACCTTTAGTTTTAAAGTTTATTTATACATAAAGCCCCCAAATTTTGCTGAAATTACAAGAAGTTCATTGAAATTAACAAGTCATAAAAAATAGCAAGAAAATATGCAAATTTTCCTGGAAATCCATGTGCGATCTTGAAAATGTATAGATTCTAGTGAAGCAGTTTCATCAAGATTCAAGGTCTGAGATCAAAAACATAAAAAAACAAGTTTTTGACATTGTCCAATAAAGCTAGAAATGCCTCTATAAATGCAATAAAATTCTCGTGTAATGTATCGGTGTTAGTGCATGAAGCTTATCACTATGCATTATTGGTTTATCATTTGGCTTTCCATTTGATATCAACATGGTCTTTAAATTTTTTTATGCATGGATCTAATCCTAAATAGTTTAGATAACAATATTGTTTTCAACATTTACTTTATCTCAAGTGCATATAAAAAAAATATTAGGACAAAAATATCCTTGAGGGGCATTCGGTTCGAGAATAAGTAGGAATAAGGATGGAGGATGAGGGTCTATTCTATATCCGACTAGAAAGATAGGAATAAGGAGAATAAAGTGGAATAAGGATAGGTAAGGTAGAATAAAGATAGGAATAAGGATGGGATAAGGTGAATAATGTGATGTAGATACGAATAATCGTACTCTTGTGAACTACGCCGGACAGAGAATTGTCTTCTTATTCTAGTGCTTATTCTGCAAACGAACAGGACTTCCAATGCCTTATTCTCGAGGTGAAGGCTTCCAATGCCTTGTTCTCGAGGGAGGAGCAACGGGGGAAGGGATGTATTGATATGGGGTAAAGGAAGAGAGTAGTGGTCCAGGGGTTGGTGGGGAAGGGGTGTATTCAAACGGTGGGTAGAGGAATAAAGTAGTAGTGGA
This sequence comes from Ottelia alismoides, assembly GCA_037367405.1. NCBI lineage: Eukaryota > Viridiplantae > Streptophyta > Magnoliopsida > Alismatales > Hydrocharitaceae > Ottelia > Ottelia alismoides. Next base: position 178,545 of record JAZKJV010008871.1, read on the forward strand.
GAGCATACACATTGCTTGGAGAAGGGGTCAGTGGAGATGAATAAGGGCAACAGTTGAGAAGGGACGAAGTTTGGGGGATGGGAATTTTCACTTTTAAAAAACATGATAGTATAGGCATATTAAGTGCAATGTAATGGAATCAACAAAGATAACTAATAGGCAACATGATTCGATGGTTCCTCCATCCATCACAGTTGTAAAATAAAGTGTAAATGTAGTGGTGATTCCAAAAAGGCGATGATGGTCTTCCTTTATCTTTTCTTCTTCTTTTAACCCTAAACGTAAAGATTCTCTCGGATTGTGGAGAGTTAATACAATGTCTCTCTAAGTCTCAATTCAATGAATGACATAATGAGCCACCAAATCTCTCTTATAAGAGTAGGGTTGGAGGGTCATCAGGATAACAAGCCCACCGTAACAGGACTCTTGATGACCCACTAGCCATCAATATATGTAACTATAATTATTTACATTTTATCTATTGACACAATCAAACTCATGTTTAATATTTCATCAATACCTCATATGAACCACATACAAGATATTTCCAACATTCTCCAGCTTGGTTCATATGATCCTTAGTAGTAAGTTAATGACATGGTTTGATATTGAATTTCATGTTTTACTGATAAATACTTTAATTTCGTGTGCTTTGTACACATTGTACTTATCATTCTTTAAGAAGAAGATAGATGCATCGTTATCACATTAAAGTCATAGTGGCTTGGATATAATGTAGACAATTACAAATCCTGATGCAAAATTCCACAGCTACAATTCTTGAACTATAGCCTCAAAGCGTGTTACAAATTCAGCCTCCATAGTTGAAGCAGCAACGGCAGACTGCTTCACACTCTTCCTTGACACTGCTTCACCAACAAGTATATAGCTAAACGTTCACTTTCTAGTGTATATACATCTCGTAAAATCAGAATCTAAATATCCAACAATCTCAAGATTATCAGATCTCCTGTACACGAGCATATGATCCTCATGTCTTGTAAATACTTGAGAACTTTCTTTACAACTTTGCAGTGGTCCATGTCAAGATTACTTTGATACCGACCAAACATGCTAGTGGAAAAACTAATGTAAGGTCAAGTACATGTCTAAGCATATGTTATAGTCCCAATTACTTATGCATAAGGAATCCTTCTTCTACTAATATTCTGCTTTTTCCCAAATGTTGGGGTTCAAATACCCATAGATTTGATGTTTGCTCATTAGCCTCATAATTCAGAAAACACTAGTTCTCTTGAAGCCTCTTGTTCATATATCTCAACAAAAGGTGTTATTATGTAATGTTTGCTTAGTAGATCACATGCTAACCCTAGTGAACACTCAAATATTTGCCCGATGTTCTTTCGTGAGGGTACTCCTGATGGGTTGAAGATCATATCAACAGGTGTTCCTTCTTGCAAATAACGCATATCTACTGGATGCGCAGCAATGAAGGCGATAATAAATATAGAAATTGCGATCAAAATAAGGCAAGGATCATCAAAACACCAAACCATTCAATGTAAAAATGATTTTCAGTGCTAGTTATCCAGTTGCAGACTTGCAGAAGCAACCATATATGCTTGTACTACTGTGCCTCTCTAAAATTGTAGTCATAGTAAAATTTTGATTATTTCAATTTTCAATGACTCCTAAGCACACGTATTAGATATAATTATGAATAGCCTATGGAAGTCTTGGAGGTCTTTATGGTTACGTTCCATTTGTAATACTTTGTGTAAATTGGCATATTTAAACAAACCTTTTGCATGGGCTCGTCATGCATTTGTATAGTCTGTGGATGCTTACCTGTCTTTTAATTTAGGTGCTTTAGCTATTTTTGATTTCACTGCTTGTTGTTTTGTCTGGTTCAATAATAATGCTTATCCTGATGAATTTTATGGGCCTACTCAACCAGAAGCTTCTGAAGCTCAAGCATTTACTTTTCTAATTAGAGATCAATGTCTTGGGGCTAATACATGATCAACTCAAGAGCATACTCATTTAGGTAAATACCTAATATGTTCTCCTACTAGAAGGTTATTTTTTGCGGGAAAGATACATTACTTACAGCAATCAAATTTTCATCGATAATCAAAGGATCCATCCGTACTCAAAGGCGTAAAACTGTCACTTGGGAAATGCTTCGAACAAATGTGTACTCACAACTTTTTTTGATCAAGTTTGATAAAAACATTTTTTCCCATTGATTTCTCTGAAACAATGAATCGTTTTTTAGGAATTGGATGAGGGGAAATCATGTATTTTAGTTTTCGATTCTAAAGAGGAAGAAACAAAAGGGAAAACAAGGGAAAAAAGACGAGAACGCACATATAGAAATATAATAAGAATTGGAGTCAATGGCCATAAATCTAAATTCATGATATGTTCCCTTTTTTATAAGAGTAATCCATGTATAGAACATGTCCATCATGAACCTTTCCAAGACCTTTTCAATATATGCCTTATATACAATCCTAATAGTCCTTGTGATTTATCATGAAATATTTCTATTCCAATCACGTAGGATGCCTCACCTATATCGTTCATTTCAAAGTTCTTAGAAAGATATTTCTTTGTATCATATAACAAATCCAAATCATTCGTGATAATATATCATCAACATATAGAACTAATATAATAAACTTGTAACGACCCGTCCTCCCGAGGACCTTAGGTTACCCGTCAAACACGTCATTTGCACACTTTACAAGCTTAAGTTAATCTCATGCTTATGAAAACCTGGGGAATTTTTTTTTAAAACATGACATTCACAAGATTTAAATTTGGCTAAGCAAGCAACCACAAAAAAAAACTAAAAGCGGAAGTAAGTAGTACACCAGAACTGAACGACAACATATCCATTCATTTTCATTTCATTCATATACATGCTGAAGTTTCGCAACATTCAATATACATGTATGTATCCCAAAAATAACACTACAGAGGAGAACACAACAAACAACTATATAATGAGCTCCAAAAGAATATACCTGCTCTGAAAGTGTAGCATCAAAAAGAAACAACAGCAACCCAAACTATGTCGGCTACTCGGTCGCTGGGCCCTTGCCTGCCATAGTAGAAAAAGGACAAGCAAGTATCTGTCACAAAGTTGTCGAGTACAAATTCTACACAGTTCTACTAAGGAAAGTAGTAAGCAAAGACTAGCACAGCTAGAAAAACAGTAAGGTAACTGTAGTGGACAAAAGAAGCTAGCAAGTAAAAGTGGGTTAATAGATTCTTTTAAATTATTTACTTGCTTTCAGAAGTCTAACAGAACACACTCGCTCACTACCGCATTGTGTCTCCCTTGGTCAATGGAACTAACCAACAACAACTCAAGCCTAGAAGTAAGTCTATGGTCTTGGTCCGCTTAGGACCTCGATATCCGGGTAGGACTTCAAAGTCCAGGTTGAACCTCACACTATGACTCTGAGGTATGGTGTACGCCTCAGGGTTGGGGTGCCTCTGTAGGCATGCGATGGTGTCTTGCATCCTAACTAAGTTCCCAACACTCCTTCTAGCTTGTTCTCTCAACTCACATTGATCCTCGTTCGACACATGTGATAGCTCGCTCCCGAAGGTGTACGTGTACTCACAACTCTCTCTCAGCATTCACTCCTCGTTAGTCTTGACTAACGGTACTGTCGTCATTAGTCTCATAGCGGAAGAGTCTAAAGATCACATATCTCTTACCCCATTACGATGTCATAAACCTGACAGAAAGGTATTGATGAAGTTTTTAGTGTTTGTTACCCACTACCACATCACCAGTGCACGACATGGTGGAAAGGTAATAATGAAGTCATCAGTGTCTGCTAACCACTACCCCATCACCAGTGCACGACATAGCGGAAAGGTACAAATGGTGACATTGATGTCTACTGACCACTACCCCATCACCAGTGCACGACATAGTGGAAAGGTATTTATGGGACATCAATGTCTACTGATGAAACTTCATCTTAACTGGGCAATTGGTGAAATGTCACAAGTCTGTTAATCACAATCCCATCATCAGAGCACAACCTGATGGAAGAGTAATAATTATAGCAGTGAGGAAACCCCCGAAGGGATTCGTCTGCTCTCGCCAATCCCAGTGGAAGTGTGGTCCAAGGGAAAGGCAGTGGTAGTACGACTACTACGCCACTGGAGGTAGGAAAGAGAAGAGGTAAGTCTGCCGGACCCGACTTCCTCTCTCGTTGCTCAACTCCCGGAGGAGAAGAGCTAAGTAAAAACCAGACGAGCTCGTAACTAACTGCAGAGAACCCCCAACCTAGGCTCTCAAAGAAAAACCAACAGGTCAGCGGAATGGTCTAGACAACTCGTGGATCCCAACGAAACGTAAAAACTGAGCCGGCTCGAAGAAACCACGTAAAAAGACTGGGATCCTAGACCCATGCTCTCAATGTCCGCTACGCAAGCCTGAGCGACCTCATCTCCTGCTCAGGTGAGGGTCACCGCGCCCTCGCACAGTCGGAGCACCATTCTCCATGACTGATCATACGTGACATCACCATTTCTTTTTCATGCTACGCCCTAAACGTCTATGGTTTCTTTGATTTGTTTCCCATCTACAAGTTATCGGTCCTAGACCCGAACTTGTTCTATAAGAACCTCTATTGATCCAAGGTTGGCGATACGGACCTGATACGATAGTCTCTCTCTAATTTCCTACTCAAGAACATCAATCTTATGATCTTGGCTATCTTACCAGAAACTTCGTTCTTTCCTACGTCCCAAAAGATTCAGAAAAACCTACAAGGATCGGGCTACTCCTCAGAGGAAGACTTGCTTCATGGCAAGTTCGTATAGTCTTGTTTTCCTGTATAGTAACTACATATATATATGTATCCTTAAGATCATCCCCAATCTCTAAATTTCATAATAGGTATTTCAAGCCCACCTTTATAAGTAGCAATTATCGTAAGGCATGCTCTAAAATGATTACAAATAGAGATTTACCCTATTCACTTTTTGATCACCCCAAAACATTGTCATTGTGTGTGTATACTTCATAATAATCCAAGGCATCTAGTCCTTTAAAGTTCACACCCAACTTCATGACTTTAAAGATGCTATTTAGGTGTTTAATTTACGTTAAGGTCTAACATTTAAAGGGGGTCTGTTAGAGAGCATCCCATGCTCCAATCATGTATCTATTCCACTCATAGACCTATGTGTATAATAAGCATATGGCTGCAAACATAAGGAAAATTATCCTATCTTAATCCCTCTCCTGCCTGGGATTAAATCACTAATTGATTTCCCATTTCAATATAGGAAAACAAGGGGAGTTGGTGTTTTTAAAACTTATTAATGAATGCCTAAAAATTTGTTAGACATACATTCAACAATGGAATTTGGCCACTGTTTTGTTCATGGACAGCAACCGAATTTGTCTCCAAAATCCTCATCAAAACCAATCCAAATACATGGATTTCATGTGTATTACACTCCCTAAATATCTATAGTCAAATCCACCAAAGGATGTCTAAGGATATTATCAAAATCATGTATGTTCTTAGTCCTAAGGCAACCATCTCCAATCTGAACATTCAGTGGAGATATAATATAGGTAGTCAATAATTCCTCAAAAACTCCTCATTTTTCTAAAACAAACCCATGGACTAAAGGTTGCTATGAAAGAGTATATATTAACTAGTAATTATACTCAAGTAAACATTTAGAAACCCCCCAAATGCATCCTAAAACTCTAATTTAAAATGCATGGACAGATCTGGACATTCAATGACATCTATGATATAGGTAGTCAACAACTCTTGAAAACTCCTTATTTTTCTAAAACAACTCCATGAACTAAAGGTTAATATGAAAGAGTATATATCTAAAAGTAATTGCACTCAAGGAAACATGAAGAAACTCCTCAAATGCATCTTAAAACACTAACCTAAAGTTCATGGACAGATTTGGACACATTCAGTTACATGCATATGATAACATCCATAACATTTCTAATCACCTAAATTTCCAAATTAAAAACCAAGAATCATAAGCCAATTTAGTGAGGTCATATCAGTAAGCAAATATACTCAAGGAAACTTAAAGAAGATACCCAAATCATGTAAGCTATTGGCCAACAATCAACAACAACAAAATCTGAAATTTCAGTATACCCGTCCATAGATATAGTCTCTTTAAGATGTTATAATCACATGCAATTTCGTATCTAAGCCTATGGATTTAAGCCTAACTTAATGGAGTATTAATCAATATATGAATCTACCCATGAAAACCCAAGAAATATCTATAAATACATGTCTAACTTGGATTACAAAGAAAGCAACCAGATCTGGACACCAAGTAAAACTGTCCACTCTAAGCCCCATTTTCTCAAATTTTTACAACCAAAATCCCCAAAACAAACACTTGGTCTTAGATATGGAATATAGGTGGTAAAAACTATACAAATGGCAGCAAGAGAAGGGTTTAATTTGTACCTCAAATCAAGCTTTCAAAAGCTTGAAGAAGAACTCTCCAAGAAAATGTTGGGTTGTCCACACCTTGAGCTTCAAGCTTGGATTCTTCCTCTTCTTTGGCCCTTGATCTTACATGAAATATAAGATCCAAGATCCTCTCCTTCCCAGATTTGATTTGAGCCCAAGAACTCGAATTTTGGTGGAGAAATGAGGGAGAAAACTAAAAAAGAAGATGGAGATCCATGGATTTTTCAGCCATGGAGAAAAGAGCTCCAAGATTTCAAGAGGAAGAAGATGAAGTGGGAGGAAGGGGTGACGCCTATGGGAGGTTATATCCTTGGGAAAATTGCAACATAAACCCCACCAACTCTTCCTAATTGCAACCAAGGCCCACCCATGAATAGTAATCACATTAATAATCATACTTAGCCACTTAATCACCTCTAGCTATAATTATCACAATTAGCCACCAATGGCATCTCTAATTTCCATCAAGCTCACTAATGATTCACCATCTTGGCTTAATTAGTCATTAGTATTTAAGGATGTTACAATCATAAAAACCTCAAAGAGAGACTCGTCCTCGAGACTCCACTTCTAAGTTGGGTTCGTCGGTCTGCCATAAAAACCTCAAAAGGTTTTTAACCCATAAAAACCTCAAAGAAGGTTTTTACCCAGAAAGTGAAATGATTTGCCATACAGAGAACTGATAAACTAAACTATGAAAGTACCTGAGAAGAGTCGCGGGTATCTCTCTCGCATAGCTGCTTCGGTCTCCCATGTCGCCTCCTCAACACCCTGTCGGTGCCATAGGATCTTGACCAAGGGAATCTCCTTGTTCCGAAGCCTCCTGACAGCAAAATCAAGTATCTGCACTGGCTCCTCGTATGTCAACTCTGGCTCTATGTCAAGGCTCTCATAGCTGATGATGTGCCGAGGATCGTGCACGTACTTCCTCAAGTTCGACACATGGAATATGTCGTGTATAGCCGCCAAACGTAGGGGAAGTGCCAGTCTGTATGCAACTTTCCCAACACGTGAAAGTATCCCGAATGGCCCAATAAAGCATGGCGCCAGCTTGCCACGAACTCCGAACCGTTGTATCCCCTTCATGGGCGATACACGCAGGAACACAAAATCCCCAACCTGAAACTCCAAGTGTCGGCGTCGTCGATCTGCATAGCTCTTCTGGCGACTCTGTGCCGTCAAGAGCTTCCTCCTTACCAAGTCAACAACCCTCGCAGTCTCCTCCAAGAGATCCACGGTATACAACGCATGATCGCCTACCTCGTGCCAACTGATTGGCGTAAGGCATCTCCGCCCGTAAAGAGCCTCGAATGGCACCATGCCGATGCTCGAATGATGGATGTTGTTATAAGTGAACTCAACAAGAGGTAAATGATCCTTCCAGGATCCCTTCCACTCTAGAGAACATGCGCGCGTAAAAGATCCTCCAAGGTCTGTATCGTACGCTCGCTCTGTCCGTACGTCTGAGGGTGATACGCTGAACTCATCTTCAGCTCGGTCTGTAAAGCTGACATGAACTGCTGTCAGTAATGGGAAGTGAATCTCGAGTCTCTGTCAGACACTACCTCGCGGGGTATGCCATGTAACCTCACAATGTGTTGTATGTACAACCTGACCAACTGAGAAGGTGTATAAGTCATGCTAACAGGTATAAAATGGGCTGACTTCGTCAACCTATCAACAATGATCCAAATGGAATCATGGCCTCCCGGTGTCCTTGGCAATCCCGTAACAAAGTCCATCGAAATGCTCTCCCACTTCCACTCAGGAATGGGGAGAGGCTGCAGTAAACCAGGTGGTCGTCTATGCTCTGCCTTCACCATCTGGCAAGTCAAACACCTGCTGACATGCCCAGCTACGTCTCTTTTCATCCCATCCCACCAGAAATGTCGGCGAAGATCGTGGTACATTTTCGTACTGCCGGGATGAATGGAAAGATGCGAACAATGCGCCTCGTCAAGTATGTCTCTTCGTAGCTGCTCATCATTGGGAACCACTACCCGATCTGCCTTCCACAGAATAGACTCTGCAACAACAAAATCGTCAAACTTGTCCTTCACTGCCCGCATGTATCTGTCGTAAATCCACGGGTCTGTCTGCTGACCTGACACTATACGGTCCCAAAGGCTGTTGTACCTAGGAGGTACGGAGATGGGAGAAGACGCATTGTCCAGTGGATGCCAATCCGTCAGTGCTGCAAGTAAGTCCCAAGTGTATAGCCAGTTCATCGTACCCTCCGTGTGCGCTCTCCTGCTAAGGGCGTCCGCAACCACGTTTCCCTTACCAGGATGGTAAGAGATCGTGCAATCGTAGTCCTTCAGCAGCTCTAACCATCTGCGTTGCCTCATGTTCAGCTCCTTCTGATCAAATATGTACTTCAGACTCTTGTGGTCTGTGAAGAGCTCAAAGTTAACCCCGTACAAGTAGTGACGCCAGGTCTTCAAAGCGAAGACCACTGCCGCCAATTCAAGATCATGTATGGGGTAATTCCGCTCATGCGGTCTCAACTGTCTCGAAGCATAGGCAATCACATGCCCCCTCTGCATCAGCACTGCTCCCAAACCATCACCTGACGCGTCTGTGTAAACCACATAGTCCTGTGTACCTGACGGTAGAGCAAGAATCGGAGCTGTAGTAAGTCTCTCCTTCAGTGTCCTGAAGGTCTTCTCGCACGAACTATCCCAAACAAAAGGTACCCCCTTCTGCGTCAAACACGTCAAAGGTAGTACGATCCGCGAAAAGATGCTGACAAAGCGTTTGTAATAGCCTGCCAACCCAAGAAAACTACGGATTTGTGTCACTGTCTTGGGCTGCTCCCAAGACATCACAGCATCTATCTTCGCAGGGTCCACTGCGACTCCTGCTCCTGAGATGACGTGTCCCAAGAATGAGACCTGAGGTAGCCAGAACTCACACTTACTCAACTTGGCATACAGTCTATGCTCTCTCAAGGTACCAAGCACTGCTCTCAGGTCGTTTCCATGGTCTCATTCATTCTTCGAGTAAACCAACACATCATCTATGAACACCACAACAAACTTGTCCAAGTAAGGACGGAATACTATGTTCATCACGTCCATGAATGCCGCGGGGGCATTCGTCAGTCCGAATGGCATCACTACAAACTCGTAGTGGCCATACCGTGTCCGAAAGGCTGTCTTCGGGACGTCTGTCTCCCGAATCCTCAACTGATGGTAACCCGAGCGGAGGTCGATCTTCGAGAACACCGAAGATCCCTGTAGCTGATCAAATAGATCATCAATGCGTGGCAGAGGATAACGGTTCTTCACCGTCCTCTTATTCAGTTGTCTATAATCAATGCATAACCGCATGGTTCCATCCTTTTTCCAAACAAAGAGTACAGGAGCGCCCCAAGGTGAAGTGCTCAGCCTCACAAAGCCTAAGTCAAGCAACTCCTGTAGCTGCACCTTCAGCTCTCTCAGCTCTGCGGGTGCCATGCGATACGGAGCCATGGAGATCGGCTACGTATCGGGAAGTAGCGAGATCTCAAACTCGATCTCTCTAACTGGAGGTAGTCCTGGTAACTCCTCAGGAAACACATCGGGATACTCTGACACAACTCTAATGTCTTGAGCCATCGGCTCTCTATCTGCAACCTCCTGAACAAAGGCCAGAAAAGTGTCACATCCCTGATCAACCAGTCGTTGTGCTCTCAGCACTGAAATATACTCCATCCTAGAGTCCTGCAATGTCCCCTCAAAATGAACTCTGTCAAGCCGGGGATCCTGAAGACAACAATCTTCCTGTAACAATCGACTAAGGCGTGATGTGTAGACAACCAATCCATGCCCAAAATTTTGTCGAACTCAACAAGTTGTAGCAGAAGGCAGTCCGCAGTCATCTCGTGACCGCCTACGGACACTGGTAACCCTCTAACTATCTCTGAAATCACGAACAACTATCCGCCATGCCCTTGAATGTGAAATGGAGGATCTACGTCCTCCGCGACTCTACCCAATGTGGCTAGAAGTCTCACAGCAAGAAACGAATGGGTAGCACCAGAATCAAACAACACGTGAAAAGGATGGCTCGAAACTGAAACCATACCTTTCACGACCGTGGCCGCGGACCGTGCCTGCTCAGCTGTAACTGCGTGAATCTGTCCCTGACGTATAGATCCGGCACTGGATCCTGCTGCGCTCTGAGCTAGTCTCTGCTGACCTCTGTACTGGGAGCTCCTCCCGGTAGCTCTCGAACGCGGTGGAGGTGGAGGTGGTGGAGTCTGTAGCTGTGGACACTGGGACCTGATATGTCCCACCTGCTGGCATTGGTAGCACCTGATCGCCCTGCTCGGCGTAGAAGATGGACCGGCACTCTCTGCGGGTCTCACGCTCTGTGCTCCAAACCTCTGTGACCCAGATGGTCGTGCTACCTCAAAACCTCTATGGCCAGTGCTCCTCCCAAAGTAGTCGTGGGGGTCGAGCGAACACTGCCAGAAGAAACTGTCCCTGTCAGACGAAAGCATCGTGCTGACCGCTGTGGCTGGAACTGTCGCCGAATAGGCCCAGATGACCTCTGTGGTACCGGTGGCGGTCTAAAAGTACTCCCAAAATGTCTCTCACGGACGTCCTCAATCCGCTCTGCTGCATCAGTCACCTCAGCAATGGTAGTCAATCTCAGCCCTACCAACTTCTCCTAAACGTCCTCCCTCATGCCACGAACAAACTTCTCCAGATTCTCCTCTGGAAAAGCAGTTGCAGAAGATGTGTGGCGTGACAACTCAGTGTAGCGCACAAAGTACTCTCGCGCTGTCATCCTGCCCTTTCTCAGCTCTGCAAACAACCTGCGATGTGTCTCCTTCCACTTCCCTGAGAAGAAGTGGCCTCTGAAGTGGGTCTCAAAGTCTGTCCAAGTCGGCACACGTCCCATCTCAAACACAGTAGCCTCCCACCAGCGCTATACAAACCCAGTAAGGGAGAACTCAGCAAAAGGTAACCACGACTCTAGTGGTGCCTGAATCATCCTGAACACCTTCGTCACCGTCCTGAGCCACTGCTCAGCCTCGTCAGATATACACGTGCCCTGGAACCTGGGTACTCCAACTCTCTGGTAGGATGTGAAGACATCATGGTGTCTCGGTGCAGTAGAAAGAACAAACCCAGTGACCTCTACTCCTGCTACAGGCCCTTGGCCTGCCTCAGCTCTATCGGCTCCTGACTCCCTCAGAATATCTGCCTCGGAATGTTGGGGAATCTCCTCAGAGAATAGATGCTCGGCTCTAGCGGACTCATCCCTGGATGGGTGGTATGAGGAGTCAGACAGCTCCTCCATCCTCAGCTCCATCCCAGTCTGGCGCTTAGCAACCTCAGTCTATTGGGCAAGTATCTGATCCTATCTCTGTCGCAGATCAGCGAGTGCAGCTAGTACCTGTGCCATCTCTCTTGGCTGATCGCGAGCTACTCGGGGTGCCATGCTGATCCTTCCTGTATTGGATCATAGCATAGTTAAGCACACTTTAGGAAATAATCAGTTGTACTATTTCTCCTCTTGGGATACTTATATGAATGAAATGTTCTGGTGACTTGTGGTTACATAAATCTTTTGAATATCAAAAAAAATTTCCCATTCGGCTTCATGAGAAATCAGAAGACTCTCGCTATTAAGTTATGCGAATGCGTGTATCGGGATAACTCTGCTCTGAAACCAAACTTGTAACGACCCATCCTCCCGAGGACCTTAGGTTACCCGTCAAACACGTCATTTGCACACTTTACAAGCTTAAGTTAATCTCATGCTTATGAAAACCTGGGGAATTTTTTTTTAAAAAAAACATGACATTCACAAGATTAAATTTGGCTAAGCAAGCAACCACAAAAAAAAAAAATAAAAGCGGAAGTAAGTAGTACACCAGAACTGAACGACAACATATCCATTCATTTTCATTTCATTCATAAACATGCTGAAGTTTCGCAACATTCAATATACATGTATGTATCCCAAAAATAACACTACAGAGGAGAACACAACAAACAATTGTCTAATGAGCTCCAAAAGAATATACCTGCTCTGAAAGTGTAGCACCAAAAAGAAACAACAGCAACCCAAACTATGTCGGCTACTCGGTCGCTGGGCCCTTGCCTGCCATAGTAGAAAAAGGACAAGCAAGTATCTGTCACAAAGTTGTCGAGTACAAATTCTACACAGTTCTACTAAGGAAAGTAGTAAGCAAAGACTAGCACAGCTAGAAAAACAGTAAGATAACTGTAGTGGACAAAAGAAGCTAGCAAGTAAAAGTGGGTTAATAGATTCTTTTAAATTATTTACTTGCTTTAAGAAGTCTAACAGAACACACTCGCTCACTACCACACTGTGTCTCCCTTGGTCAATGGAACTAACCAACAACAACTCAAGCCTAGAAGTAAGTTTGTGGTCTTCGTCCGGTTAGGACCTCGATATCCAGGTAGGACTTCAAAGTCCAGGTTGAACCTCACACTATGACTCTGAGGTATGGTGTACGCCTCAGGGTTGGGGTGCCTCCGTAGGCATGCGATGGTGTCTTGCATCCTAACTAAGTTCCCAACACTCCTTCTAGCTTGTTCTCTCAACTCACATTGATCCTCGTTCGACACATGTGATAGCTCGCTCCCGAAGGTGTACGTGTACTCACAAATCTCTCTCTCAGCATTCACTCCTCGTTAGTCTTGACTAACGGCACTGTCGTCATTAGTCTCATAGCGGAAGAGTCTAAAGATCACATATCTCTTACCCCATCACGAGGTCATAAACCTGACAGAAAGGTATTGATGAAGTTTTTAGTGTTTGTTACCCACTACCCCATCACCAGTGCACGACATGGTGGAAAGGTAATAATGAAGTCATCAGTGTCTGCTAACCATTACCCCATCACCAGTGCACGACATAGCGGAAAGGTACAAATGTTGACATTGATGTCTACTGACCACTACCCCATCACCAGTGCATGACATAGTGGAAAGGTATTTATGGGACATCAATGTCTACTTATAAAACTTCATCTTAACTGGGCATTTGGTGAAATGTCACAAGTCTGTTAATCACAATCCCATCACCAGTGCACAACCTGATGGAAGAGTAATAATTATAGCGGTGAGGAAACCCCCGAAGGGATTCGTCTGCTCTCGCCAATCCCAGTGGAAGTGTGGTCCAAGGGAAAGGCAGTGGTAGTACGACTACTACGCCACTGGAGGCAGGAAAGAGAAGAGGTAAGCCTGCCGGACCCGACTTCCTCTCTCATTGCTCAACTCTCGGAGGAGAAGAGCTAAGTAAAAACCAGACGAGCTCGTAACTAACCGCAGAGGACCCCTAACCTAGGCTCTCAAAGAAAAACCAACGGGTCAGCGGAATGGTCTAGACAACTCGTGGATCCCAACGAAGCGTAAAAACCGAGCTGGCTCGAAGAAAACACGTAAAAAGACTGGGATCCTAGACCCATGCTCTCAATGTCCGCTACCCAAGCCTGAGCGACCTCATCTCCTGCTCAGGTGAGGGTCACTGCGCCCTCGCACAGTCGGAGCACCTTTCTCCATGACTGATAATATGTGACATCACCATTTCTTTTTCATGTTACGCCCTAAACGTCTATGGTTTCTTTGATTTGTTTCCCATCTACTAGTTATCGGTCCTAGACCCGAACTTGTTCTATAAGAACCTCTATTGATCCAAGGTTGGCGATACGGACCTGATACGATAGTCTCTCTCTAATTTCCTACTCAAGAACATCAATCTTATGATCTTGGCTATCTTACCGGAAACTTTGTTCTTTCCTACGTCCCAAAAGATTCAGAAAAACCTACAAGGATCAGGCTACTCCTTAGAGGAAGACTTGCTTCATGGCAAGTCCATATAGTCTTGTTTTCCTGTATAGTAACTATATATATATATATATGTATCCTTAAGATCATCCCCAATCTCTAAATTTCATAATAGGTATTTCAAGCCCACCTTTATAAGTAGCAACAATCCTAAGGCATGCTCTAAAATGATTACAAATAGAGATTTACCCTATTCACTTTTTGATCACCCCAAAACATTGTCATTGTGTGTGTATACTTCATAATAATCCAAGGCATCTAGTCCTTTAAAGTTCATACCCAACTTCATGACTTTAAAGATGCTATTTAGGTGTTTAATTTACTTTAAGGTCTAACATCTAAAGGGGGTCTGTTAGAGAGCATCCCATGCTCCAATCATGTATCTATTCCACTCATAAACCTATGTGTATAATAAGCATATGGCTGCAAACATAAGGTAAATTATCCTATCTTAATCCCTCTCCTGATTGGGATTAAATCACTAATTGATTTCCCATTTCAATATAGGGAAACAAGGGGACTTGATGTTTTTAAAACTTATTAATGAATGCCTAAAAATTTGTTAGACATACATTCAACAATGGAATTTGGCCACTGTTTTGTTCATGGACAGCAACCGAATTTGTCTCCAAAATCCTCATCAAAACCAATCCAAATACATGGATTTCATGTGTATTACACTCCCTAAATATCTATAGTCAAATCCATCAAAGGATGTCTAAGGATATTATCAAAATCATATATGTTCTTAGTCCTAAGGCAACCATCTCCAATCTGAACATTCAGTGGAGATATAATATAGGTAGTCAATAATTCCTCAAAAACTCCTCATTTTTCTAAAACAAACCCATGGACTAAAGATTGCTATGAAAGAGTATATATTAACCAGTAATTACACTTAAGGAAACATTTAGAAACTCCCCAAATGCATCCTAAAACTCTAATTTAAAATGCATGGGCAGATCTGGACAATCAATGACATCTATGATACAGGTAGTCAACAACTCTTGAAAACTCCTTATTTTTCTAAAACAACTCCATGAACTAAAGGTTAATATGGAATAGTATATATCTAAAAGTAATTGCACTCAAGGAAACATGAAGAAACTCCTCAAATGCATCTTAAAACATTAATCTAAAGTTCATGGACAGATCTGGACACATTCAGTTACATGCATATGATAACATCCATAACATTTCTAATCACCTAAATTTCCAAATTAAAAACCAAGAATCATAAGCCAATTTAGTGAGGTCATATCAGTAAGCAAATATACTCAAGGAAACTTAAAGAAGATACCCAAATCATGTAAGCTATTGGCCAACAATCAACAACAACAAAATCTGAAATTTCAGTATACCCGTCCATAGATATAGTCTCTTTAAGATGTTATAATCACATGCAATTTCGTATCTAAGCCCATGGATTTAAGCCTAACTTAATGGAGTATTAATCAATATATGAATCTACCCAAGAAAACCCAAGAAAGATCAATAAATATATGTCTAACTTGGATAAAAAGAAAGCAACCAGATCTGGACACCAAGTAAAACCGTCCACTCTAAGCCCCATTTTCTCAAATTTTTACAACCAAAATCCCCAAAACAAACACCTGGTCTTAGATCTGGAATATAGGTGGTAAAAACTCTACAAATGGAAGCAAGAGAAGGGTTTAATTTGTACCTCAAATCAAGCTTTCAAAAGCTTGAAGAAGAACTATCCAAGAAAATGTTGGGTTGTCCACACGTTGAGCTTCAAGCTTGGATTCCTCCTCTTCTTTGGCCCTTGATATTACATGCAATGTAAGATCCAAGATCCTCTCCTTCCCAGCTTTGATTTGAGCCCAAGAACTCGAATTTTGGTGGAGAAATGAGGGAGAAAACTAAAAAAGAAGATGGAGATCCATGGATTTTTCAGCCATGAAGAAAAGAGCTCCAAGATTTCAAGAGGAAGAAGATGAAGTGGGAGGAAGGGGTGACGCCTATGGGAGGTTATATCCTTGGGAAAATTGCAACATAAACCCCACCAACTCCTCCTAATTGCAACAAAGGCCCACCCATGAATAGTAATCACATTAATAATCATACTTAACCATTTAATCACCTCTAGCTACAATTATCACAATTAGCCACTAATGGCATCTCTAATTTCCATCAAGCTCACTAATTATTCACCATCTTGGCTTAATTAGTCATTAGGATTTAAGGATGTTACAAAACTTCTTCCTACTGACCTTCATGTAGATACGCATATTTACAGTGTTTTTCTGCAATATATAAGATGTAATGCTATTGTTAAACTTAATATACTATTGATGGGAAACATATTTTAATCGATATACTGATCTATTTAAATTACATACTTTCCTTTCATGTGATCTTAAAACCTTCAAGTTGGTACATATAAATATCTTCTTCTAACTCCACATTCAAAAAGATAGTATTTAAATTCATTTGGTGAAACTCAATACCATAAGGAGCCATCGACGTCAGAATGAATCTTAAGGAGTACTTCTTTGAAATCGAATCAAAGATCTTTTGTAATCAATGTCATCTTTCTGAGTAAAGCCAGTTGCAACAACAACTACTAGTTTGCCTTTATAACTTTCAATGTTTCCTTTAGAGTCGTGCTTGGTCTTAAAAACACATTTGCACCCAGCTCGTTTAGACTCTTTAAGTAATTCCACAAGTATCCAGTGACCATTGGCTCCAATTCTTCTTGTATGACATTCAACTACTTATCATGATTATTACATTTCATGGCTTGATGGAATGAGCTAGATCTTTATCAATGTTCACGTCACATTCATTCTCAAGCATAGACTATATAATTATCAAATTTTGCATGCATTATTTGTCTTTCTGAGTGTCCTAATGCATCTTCTTGTAAGTGTGGTGCACTTGACTCATTTACAACTTGTTCATTAACAATGTCATCATCATTTGATGTGAGTTCTATTTCTTTAAGTTCCATGTCATTATGTGGAGGTGAATTCACATGTAGAACATCCATTCCAGAAAATTCGAGCATGGAAAAGCTTCCTACAGTACTTTTTTTCAGTCCACATTTTTTAGAAGTGAAAGACATACATGACTAACAACAAAAAATCAAACAAGAAAAGCTTCATACCTAGTCTTAACATACACACTTTAAGGACTCTGAGGGAATAACACCAAATCCACAAGTAAAAATAATGAGAATTTTTCATAAAGCTAAAAGGGAACGCTCTGAGGCCCTCCCCTTTGTAGATGACCTCATAGATTATGCCTAAAAATCTTCAAATCTGGAACCAAAGTCGCTAGAAATTCCAGCCATGATTTGAGCTGCTACTAGTGAGATACAACAGTAAAACACATCTAACATCATTAAATACTTGGCAAAAATATTTTGCAAGAATATTTTTAATTGTGGACAAAAATAAACAAGTTTGTAACACAAGCTATATCCCTTGGTTTTACTTCTAGTCTTGAGGCACATTCACTAGGGATAATGAAGCATGAAAATCATGAAACCAAACCAAAGACACAATGAAACAACAGCTGAGGATTACCAAGGAAGAAGGGCTAGTTTTGAAAAGCTCTATCTACTGATTATTGCTTGGTTAAAGATGCAAGAGTCACCAAGAGTGCTCGCAAAAGCTAAACAGCCATCAAAAAGGGCTACAAAGAACGAAGGAGTTATAGCATCCCAAACAAGAAGTCAAGTAGTTAATCACAAGAGGATGATTATACCCAGAAAAGTAAGAAAAGAAACAACTCCCACGAAAAGCCTATGGAGAAGGTAAAAGAACAAAGAATAATAACATCAGTCAAGACCTTATTACTCCAAGGTCTGATGCCAATAAAATGAGCAAGTATGGAGGGGTAAAAGAACAAAGTAAAATGGATAATTTAAGAAATAACATAGTAAACAAATGATGTTACCTTTCAGATATTGTAGGCCGCAGAAATGGAACTTTACGATTATAACAAAAACCAGAATTGACATCACGAGCCACGCCAAGCTTGATCATCAATACTATCAACTAAAAGTTAGTGCTTGATCATCAATACTATCAACTAAAAGTTAGTGAACAACACACAGATCAACCCTGTCAAGATCCAAAAAAAGGCAGTAAAATCATCCAATGTCAGCAATCAGATATGGATAAACAACATAATTCCAATCATGAGCGTTGAAAGACATTCTCAAACCCACTTAAATGAAGGTCTGATGTACATGACAACCCTCGATGATCATCCCGAATCATAACAACCCAAGATGTTGCAGATCTTTGATGGCACTAAACCAACAATAGCCAGTACTAAGCCAAAGCTATAAATTAATAAGACAGAAAGATACGGTGTATGAGAAAAATGAGAGCCCAAGATTATCTGAATCTCTAATCAAAGGTTCATTTATAAAGTATAGCGGTTCCCAATCAAACTGTGGACCTTTAAACTTCAAAGCATACATCAACACCGCAAGGCTTCAGATTCCAGATGATCCATCCCCGTAACAACTACTAAAACAGCATGAGAGGTCATCGTAGTCATCAAGTTCAAAACCGCCCATGAATTCAAATCAAATTTGTGACCTAAATAATTCAAAATTTACCGCACAGCCTACTCAGAATCTAATCAGGGTTGAAAAATGAGAAACACGCAGCCAAGCGATTCATCAAGAAAATATTTCGGATTTGTAGGGAAACGGCAGGAATGATCATCTATGAAACCAGATCCTATAAAATCAAACCAGATTCAAACTTGAGGAAAACCTTGACCTCATCCATATCACGAATCCTAAATCGTGTATCAGATCCATCGACTACCATACGAATCCTAAAGCGTTTGATGATTGATCCCTATGAAAGCAGACTAATCGTTGCACGACGATCACGCGAACGAATCCAAAGAAACTAGACGAACGGCGTCGAGGAACGATCAGCCTCTAACAGAAGAGGCAAAGACGTACGGCACCTTCTATGGGAAGAAACCACGCCGACGATCAACCCCCAAGGAAACGAACGAAGAAACGGGACTACGAGTTCGGAAGGAAGCGCTTGGGGAGGTGTGGGGGGGTCAATTTATAGAACATTAAGGCCGGAGGCGGTGGCGACTCGAACGGTTGTGATCAAGCGGTCTGGATCAACGGTCGATGAGGGTTTGGCTATTGGATGGCGGTAACGAAGGAGGGATGGTTCGTTTTGATTGGCATGAGAAATCCGCATGGTTTTCAATTTTCCTCTTTTCTTCAGCATGATATTTGAACTTTCTAATATATGGATTTAAGTCTCAATAGTGGTGAAAATGGTCGGATACGGATACGAATATATGTATAACCATATTTTTATCTATTTTAAATAACAAATACAAATGTGGTTACGAATATTTACGAATGTGAAAAATATTTTATCATATCCTTAAAAACGAATAGGAATGTAAAACGAATCGGATACGAATAATAACATAAATATTTAATAGATTAACTAAAATGTGCATGTTTAGGATTGTTTACACATAAAATAGATATATCAGATATAGTAATTTCAATGGTGAATGCAATTATAAAATGTTGTTAGGTATAGTTATAAATAAATACATCATTATACTTCTGTAGGAAAACGAATGTATGAATACGAATGCGAATATTAGTGAATGTCAAAATGATATCCATATCCGCATCTATTTTAAAATGAATACGAATACGAATGTCAAAATATGTATGGTAGCAGATCGGATATGAATACATTCACATTCGTTTTCATCCCCACAAACAACTCACGTAACAATGTGGTTTTCAATCTTTACTTTATCTAAATCCACATGATTTTCAATTCCATTCATTCTACTTCATAATTGGATCGGTCTGCTTAACCAGTTCTTTCCCTGTTCGATTCGAAAATTCAAATTTTATTCAACCTCTCGATTCAACATATAATTTTTAATCTGATTTAACCATGTTCGCATGTAATTATAATTTTATTCAATAAAATATTGATAATGAGATTTGCACCAACAACCTTTGATTATCTATCTCACACTCCTAACCAACTACTCTAACAAATCTTTTTTATATGGATGGATTTTAAATATACCTCAACTACTATCATTCTACAGAGCATCTAGTCCAAGTATATATATAGTATGATATGTATGACATTTGATGGTGCATGCGAAAAAATATTATATGTATGTTATAAAATATATACATTATCTACTTTATTTCTATTTTAAGTAGATTTAAATGTATGTTTTATATACATTTTGTTTCCTTTCGATTTGATTAGTCGGTTCAACCACTTTTGTCTCACCGATTTTGTTTAATCTGATTTTAAATAATGATGACAACATCATCCGGTTAAACTTGTTTGATTACATGGTTCAATCCGATCCGAGCATTTTGATAAAATTTCCGATTCAGTTTCATTAAATCTAATATGGCATAATTTCATTTTTTAAAAAATTTTATTCATATTCATGTTCAGTCCTTCATGATTGAAGTATAGTGTAAATAATTTTCTTAATTTACCTAAAATAATAAAATTTGAAAATGTTCAACTTTAGTCTCGGATTTTTTTATTATAAACAGACCTTTAGTTTTAAAGTTTATTTATACATAAAGCCCCCAAATTTTGCTGAAATTACAAGAAGTTCATTGAAATTAACAAGTCATAAAAAATAGCAAGAAAATATGCAAATTTTCCTGGAAATCCATGTGCGATCTTGAAAATGTATAGATTCTAGTGAAGCAGTTTCATCAAGATTCAAGGTCTGAGATCAAAAACATAAAAAAACAAGTTTTTGACATTGTCCAATAAAGCTAGAAATGCCTCTATAAATGCAATAAAATTCTCGTGTAATGTATCGGTGTTAGTGCATGAAGCTTATCACTATGCATTATTGGTTTATCATTTGGCTTTCCATTTGATATCAACATGGTCTTTAAATTTTTTTATGCATGGATCTAATCCTAAATAGTTTAGATAACAATATTGTTTTCAACATTTACTTTATCTCAAGTGCATATAAAAAAAATATTAGGACAAAAATATCCTTGAGGGGCATTCGGTTCGAGAATAAGTAGGAATAAGGATGGAGGATGAGGGTCTATTCTATATCCGACTAGAAAGATAGGAATAAGGAGAATAAAGTGGAATAAGGATAGGTAAGGTAGAATAAAGATAGGAATAAGGATGGGATAAGGTGAATAATGTGATGTAGATACGAATAATCGTACTCTTGTGAACTACGCCGGACAGAGAATTGTCTTCTTATTCTAGTGCTTATTCTGCAAACGAACAGGACTTCCAATGCCTTATTCTCGAGGTGAAGGCTTCCAATGCCTTGTTCTCGAGGGAGGAGCAACGGGGGAAGGGATGTATTGATATGGGGTAAAGGAAGAGAGTAGTGGTCCAGGGGTTGGTGGGGAAGGGGTGTATTCAAACGGTGGGTAGAGGAATAAAGTAGTAGTGGAGAGCATACACATTGCTTGGAGAAGGGGTCAGTGGAGATGAATAAGGGCAACAGTTGAGAAGGGACGAAGTTTGGGGGATGGGAATTTTCACTTTTAAAAAACATGATAGTATAGGCATATTAAGTGCAATGTAATGGAATCAACAAAGATAACTAATAGGCAACATGATTCGATGGTTCCTCCATCCATCACAGTTGTAAAATAAAGTGTAAATGTAGTGGTGATTCCAAAAAGGCGATGATGGTCTTCCTTTATCTTTTCTTCTTCTTTTAACCCTAAACGTAAAGATTCTCTCGGATTGTGGAGAGTTAATACAATGTCTCTCTAAGTCTCAATTCAATGAATGACATAATGAGCCACCAAATCTCTCTTATAAGAGTAGGGTTGGAGGGTCATCAGGATAACAAGCCCACCGTAACAGGACTCTTGATGACCCACTAGCCATCAATATATGTAACTATAATTATTTACATTTTATCTATTGACACAATCAAACTCATGTTTAATATTTCATCAATACCTCATATGAACCACATACAAGATATTTCCAACATTCTCCAGCTTGGTTCATATGATCCTTAGTAGTAAGTTAATGACATGGTTTGATATTGAATTTCATGTTTTACTGATAAATACTTTAATTTCGTGTGCTTTGTACACATTGTACTTATCATTCTTTAAGAAGAAGATAGATGCATCGTTATCACATTAAAGTCATAGTGGCTTGGATATAATGTAGACAATTACAAATCCTGATGCAAAATTCCACAGCTACAATTCTTGAACTATAGCCTCAAAGCGTGTTACAAATTCAGCCTCCATAGTTGAAGCAGCAACGGCAGACTGCTTCACACTCTTCCTTGACACTGCTTCACCAACAAGTATATAGCTAAACGTTCACTTTCTAGTGTATATACATCTCGTAAAATCAGAATCTAAATATCCAACAATCTCAAGATTATCAGATCTCCTGTACACGAGCATATGATCCTCATGTCTTGTAAATACTTGAGAACTTTCTTTACAACTTTGCAGTGGTCCATGTCAAGATTACTTTGATACCGACCAAACATGCTAGTGGAAAAACTAATGTAAGGTCAAGTACATGTCTAAGCATATGTTATAGTCCCAATTACTTATGCATAAGGAATCCTTCTTCTACTAATATTCTGCTTTTTCCCAAATGTTGGGGTTCAAATACCCATAGATTTGATGTTTGCTCATTAGCCTCATAATTCAGAAAACACTAGTTCTCTTGAAGCCTCTTGTTCATATATCTCAACAAAAGGTGTTATTATGTAATGTTTGCTTAGTAGATCACATGCTAACCCTAGTGAACACTCAAATATTTGCCCGATGTTCTTTCGTGAGGGTACTCCTGATGGGTTGAAGATCATATCAACAGGTGTTCCTTCTTGCAAATAACGCATATCTACTGGATGCGCAGCAATGAAGGCGATAATAAATATAGAAATTGCGATCAAAATAAGGCAAGGATCATCAAAACACCAAACCATTCAATGTAAAAATGATTTTCAGTGCTAGTTATCCAGTTGCAGACTTGCAGAAGCAACCATATATGCTTGTACTACTGTGCCTCTCTAAAATTGTAGTCATAGTAAAATTTTGATTATTTCAATTTTCAATGACTCCTAAGCACACGTATTAGATATAATTATGAATAGCCTATGGAAGTCTTGGAGGTCTTTATGGTTACGTTCCATTTGTAATACTTTGTGTAAATTGGCATATTTAAACAAACCTTTTGCATGGGCTCGTCATGCATTTGTATAGTCTGTGGATGCTTACCTGTCTTTTAATTTAGGTGCTTTAGCTATTTTTGATTTCACTGCTTGTTGTTTTGTCTGGTTCAATAATAATGCTTATCCTGATGAATTTTATGGGCCTACTCAACCAGAAGCTTCTGAAGCTCAAGCATTTACTTTTCTAATTAGAGATCAATGTCTTGGGGCTAATACATGATCAACTCAAGAGCATACTCATTTAGGTAAATACCTAATATGTTCTCCTACTAGAAGGTTATTTTTTGCGGGAAAGATACATTACTTACAGCAATCAAATTTTCATCGATAATCAAAGGATCCATCCGTACTCAAAGGCGTAAAACTGTCACTTGGGAAATGCTTCGAACAAATGTGTACTCACAACTTTTTTTGATCAAGTTTGATAAAAACATTTTTTCCCATTGATTTCTCTGAAACAATGAATCGTTTTTTAGGAATTGGATGAGGGGAAATCATGTATTTTAGTTTTCGATTCTAAAGAGGAAGAAACAAAAGGGAAAACAAGGGAAAAAAGACGAGAACGCACATATAGAAATATAATAAGAATTGGAGTCAATGGCCATAAATCTAAATTCATGATATGTTCCCTTTTTTATAAGAGTAATCCATGTATAGAACATGTCCATCATGAACCTTTCCAAGACCTTTTCAATATATGCCTTATATACAATCCTAATAGTCCTTGTGATTTATCATGAAATATTTCTATTCCAATCACGTAGGATGCCTCACCTATATCGTTCATTTCAAAGTTCTTAGAAAGATATTTCTTTGTATCATATAACAAATCCAAATCATTCGTGATAATATATCATCAACATATAGAACTAATATAATAAACTTGTAACGACCCGTCCTCCCGAGGACCTTAGGTTACCCGTCAAACACGTCATTTGCACACTTTACAAGCTTAAGTTAATCTCATGCTTATGAAAACCTGGGGAATTTTTTTTTAAAACATGACATTCACAAGATTTAAATTTGGCTAAGCAAGCAACCACAAAAAAAAACTAAAAGCGGAAGTAAGTAGTACACCAGAACTGAACGACAACATATCCATTCATTTTCATTTCATTCATATACATGCTGAAGTTTCGCAACATTCAATATACATGTATGTATCCCAAAAATAACACTACAGAGGAGAACACAACAAACAACTATATAATGAGCTCCAAAAGAATATACCTGCTCTGAAAGTGTAGCATCAAAAAGAAACAACAGCAACCCAAACTATGTCGGCTACTCGGTCGCTAGGCCCTTGCCTGCCATAGTAGAAAAAGGACAAGCAAGTATCTGTCACAAAGTTGTCGAGTACAAATTCTACACAGTTCTACTAAGGAAAGTAGTAAGCAAAGACTAGCACAGCTAGAAAAACAGTAAGGTAACTGTAGTGGACAAAAGAAGCTAGCAAGTAAAAGTGGGTTAATAGATTCTTTTAAATTATTTACTTGCTTTCAGAAGTCTAACAGAACACACTCGCTCACTACCGCATTGTGTCTCCCTTGGTCAATGGAACTAACCAACAACAACTCAAGCCTAGAAGTAAGTCTATGGTCTTGGTCCGCTTAGGACCTCGATATCCGGGTAGGACTTCAAAGTCCAGGTTGAACCTCACACTATGACTCTGAGGTATGGTGTACGCCTCAGGGTTGGGGTGCCTCTGTAGGCATGCGATGGTGTCTTGCATCCTAACTAAGTTCCCAACACTCCTTCTAGCTTGTTCTCTCAACTCACATTGATCCTCGTTCGACACATGTGATAGCTCGCTCCCGAAGGTGTACGTGTACTCACAACTCTCTCTCAGCATTCACTCCTCGTTAGTCTTGACTAACGGTACTGTCGTCATTAGTCTCATAGCGGAAGAGTCTAAAGATCACATATCTCTTACCCCATTACGATGTCATAAACCTGACAGAAAGGTATTGATGAAGTTTTTAGTGTTTGTTACCCACTACCACATCACCAGTGCACGACATGGTGGAAAGGTAATAATGAAGTCATCAGTGTCTGCTAACCACTACCCCATCACCAGTGCACGACATAGCGGAAAGGTACAAATGGTGACATTGATGTCTACTGACCACTACCCCATCACCAGTGCACGACATAGTGGAAAGGTATTTATGGGACATCAATGTCTACTGATGAAACTTCATCTTAACTGGGCAATTGGTGAAATGTCACAAGTCTGTTAATCACAATCCCATCATCAGAGCACAACCTGATGGAAGAGTAATAATTATAGCAGTGAGGAAACCCCCGAAGGGATTCGTCTGCTCTCGCCAATCCCAGTGGAAGTGTGGTCCAAGGGAAAGGCAGTGGTAGTACGACTACTACGCCACTGGAGGTAGGAAAGAGAAGAGGTAAGTCTGCCGGACCCGACTTCCTCTCTCGTTGCTCAACTCCCGGAGGAGAAGAGCTAAGTAAAAACCAGACGAGCTCGTAACTAACTGCAGAGAACCCCCAACCTAGGCTCTCAAAGAAAAACCAACAGGTCAGCGGAATGGTCTAGACAACTCGTGGATCCCAACGAAACGTAAAAACTGAGCCGGCTCGAAGAAACCACGTAAAAAGACTGGGATCCTAGACCCATGCTCTCAATGTCCGCTACGCAAGCCTGAGCGACCTCATCTCCTGCTCAGGTGAGGGTCACCGCGCCCTCGCACAGTCGGAGCACCATTCTCCATGACTGATCATACGTGACATCACCATTTCTTTTTCATGCTACGCCCTAAACGTCTATGGTTTCTTTGATTTGTTTCCCATCTACAAGTTATCGGTCCTAGACCCGAACTTGTTCTATAAGAACCTCTATTGATCCAAGGTTGGCGATACGGACCTGATACGATAGTCTCTCTCTAATTTCCTACTCAAGAACATCAATCTTATGATCTTGGCTATCTTACCAGAAACTTCGTTCTTTCCTACGTCCCAAAAGATTCAGAAAAACCTACAAGGATCGGGCTACTCCTCAGAGGAAGACTTGCTTCATGGCAAGTTCATATAGTCTTGTTTTCCTGTATAGTAACTACATATATATATGTATCCTTAAGATCATCCCCAATCTCTAAATTTCATAATAGGTATTTCAAGCCCACCTTTATAAGTAGCAATTATCGTAAGGCATGCTCTAAAATGATTACAAATAGAGATTTACCCTATTCACTTTTTGATCACCCCAAAACATTGTCATTGTGTGTGTATACTTCATAATAATCCAAGGCATCTAGTCCTTTAAAGTTCACACCCAACTTCATGACTTTAAAGATGCTATTTAGGTGTTTAATTTACGTTAAGGTCTAACATTTAAAGGGGGTCTGTTAGAGAGCATCCCATGCTCCAATCATGTATCTATTCCACTCATAGACCTATGTGTATAATAAGCATATGGCTGCAAACATAAGGAAAATTATCCTATCTTAATCCCTCTCCTGCCTGGGATTAAATCACTAATTGATTTCCCATTTCAATATAGGAAAACAAGGGGAGTTGGTGTTTTTAAAACTTATTAATGAATGCCTAAAAATTTGTTAGACATACATTCAACAATGGAATTTGGCCACTGTTTTGTTCATGGACAGCAACCGAATTTGTCTCCAAAATCCTCATCAAAACCAATCCAAATACATGGATTTCATGTGTATTACACTCCCTAAATATCTATAGTCAAATCCACCAAAGGATGTCTAAGGATATTATCAAAATCATGTATGTTCTTAGTCCTAAGGCAACCATCTCCAATCTGAACATTCAGTGGAGATATAATATAGGTAGTCAATAATTCCTCAAAAACTCCTCATTTTTCTAAAACAAACCCATGGACTAAAGGTTGCTATGAAAGAGTATATATTAACTAGTAATTATACTCAAGTAAACATTTAGAAACCCCCCAAATGCATCCTAAAACTCTAATTTAAAATGCATGGACAGATCTGGACATTCAATGACATCTATGATATAGGTAGTCAACAACTCTTGAAAACTCCTTATTTTTCTAAAACAACTCCATGAACTAAAGGTTAATATGAAAGAGTATATATCTAAAAGTAATTGCACTCAAGGAAACATGAAGAAACTCCTCAAATGCATCTTAAAACACTAACCTAAAGTTCATGGACAGATTTGGACACATTCAGTTACATGCATATGATAACATCCATAACATTTCTAATCACCTAAATTTCCAAATTAAAAACCAAGAATCATAAGCCAATTTAGTGAGGTCATATCAGTAAGCAAATATACTCAAGGAAACTTAAAGAAGATACCCAAATCATGTAAGCTATTGGCCAACAATCAACAACAACAAAATCTGAAATTTCAGTATACCCGTCCATAGATATAGTCTCTTTAAGATGTTATAATCACATGCAATTTCGTATCTAAGCCTATGGATTTAAGCCTAACTTAATGGAGTATTAATCAATATATGAATCTACCCATGAAAACCCAAGAAATATCTATAAATACATGTCTAACTTGGATTACAAAGAAAGCAACCAGATCTGGACACCAAGTAAAACTGTCCACTCTAAGCCCCATTTTCTCAAATTTTTACAACCAAAATCCCCAAAACAAACACTTGGTCTTAGATATGGAATATAGGTGGTAAAAACTCTACAAATGGCAGCAAGAGAAGGGTTTAATTTGTACCTCAAATCAAGCTTTCAAAAGCTTGAAGAAGAACTCTCCAAGAAAATGTTGGGTTGTCCACACCTTGAGCTTCAAGCTTGGATTCTTCCTCTTCTTTGGCCCTTGATCTTACATGAAATATAAGATCCAAGATCCTCTCCTTCCCAGATTTGATTTGAGCCCAAGAACTCGAATTTTGGTGGAGAAATGAGGGAGAAAACTAAAAAAGAAGATGGAGATCCATGGATTTTTCAGCCATGGAGAAAAGAGCTCCAAGATTTCAAGAGGAAGAAGATGAAGTGGGAGGAAGGGGTGACGCCTATGGGAGGTTATATCCTTGGGAAAATTGCAACATAAACCCCACCAACTCTTCCTAATTGCAACCAAGGCCCACCCATGAATAGTAATCACATTAATAATCATACTTAGCCACTTAATCACCTCTAGCTATAATTATCACAATTAGCCACCAATGGCATCTCTAATTTCCATCAAGCTCACTAATGATTCACCATCTTGGCTTAATTAGTCATTAGTATTTAAGGATGTTACAATCATAAAAACCTCAAAGAGAGACTCGTCCTCGAGACTCCACTTCTAAGTTGGGTTCGTCGGTCTGCCATAAAAACCTCAAAAGGTTTTTAACCCATAAAAACCTCAAAGAAGGTTTTTACCCAGAAAGTGAAATGATTTGCCATACAGAGAACTGATAAACTAAACTATGAAAGTACCTGAGAAGAGTCGCGGGTATCTCTCTCGCATAGCTGCTTCGGTCTCCCATGTCGCCTCCTCAACACCCTGTCGGTGCCATAGGATCTTGACCAAGGGAATCTCCTTGTTCCGAAGCCTCCTGACAGCAAAATCAAGTATCTGCACTGGCTCCTCGTATGTCAACTCTGGCTCTATGTCAAGGCTCTCATAGCTGATGATGTGCCGAGGATCGTGCACGTACTTCCTCAAGTTCGACACATGGAATATGTCGTGTATAGCCGCCAAACGTAGGGGAAGTGCCAGTCTGTATGCAACTTTCCCAACACGTGAAAGTATCCCGAATGGCCCAATAAAGCGTGGCGCCAGCTTGCCACGAACTCCGAACCGTTGTATCCCCTTCATGGGCGATACACGCAGGAACACAAAATCCCCAACCTGAAACTCCAAGTGTCGGCGTCGTCGATCTGCATAGCTCTTCTGGCGACTCTGTGCCGTCAAGAGCTTCCTCCTTACCAAGTCAACAACCCTCGCAGTCTCCTCCAAGAGATCCACGGTATACAACGCATGATCGCCTACCTCGTGCCAACTGATTGGCGTAAGGCATCTCCGCCCGTAAAGAGCCTCGAATGGCACCATGCCGATGCTCGAATGATGGATGTTGTTATAAGTGAACTCAACAAGAGGTAAATGATCCTTCCAGGATCCCTTCCACTCTAGAGAACATGCGCGCGTAAAAGATCCTCCAAGGTCTGTATCGTACGCTCGCTCTGTCCGTACGTCTGAGGGTGATACGCTGAACTCATCTTCAGCTCGGTCTGTAAAGCTGACATGAACTGCTGTCAGTAATGGGAAGTGAATCTCGAGTCTCTGTCAGACACTACCTCGCGGGGTATGCCATGTAACCTCACAATGTGTTGTATGTACAACCTGACCAACTGAGAAGGTGTATAAGTCATGCTAACAGGTATAAAATGGGCTGACTTCGTCAACCTATCAACAATGATCCAAATGGAATCATGGCCTCCCGGTGTCCTTGGCAATCCCGTAACAAAGTCCATCGAAATGCTCTCCCACTTCCACTCAGGAATGGGGAGAGGCTGCAGTAAACCAGGTGGTCGTCTATGCTCTGCCTTCACCATCTGGCAAGTCAAACACCTGCTGACATGCCCAGCTACGTCTCTTTTCATCCCATCCCACCAGAAATGTCGGCGAAGATCGTGGTACATTTTCGTACTGCCGGGATGAATGGAAAGATGCGAACAATGCGCCTCGTCAAGTATGTCTCTTCGTAGCTGCTCATCATTGGGAACCACTACCCGATCTGCCTTCCACAGAATAGACTCTGCAACAACAAAATCGTCAAACTTGTCCTTCACTGCCCGCATGTATCTGTCGTAAATCCACGGGTCTGTCTGCTGACCTGACACTATACGGTCCCAAAGGCTGTTGTACCTAGGAGGTACGGAGATGGGAGAAGACGCATTGTCCAGTGGATGCCAATCCGTCAGTGCTGCAAGTAAGTCCCAAGTGTATAGCCAGTTCATCGTACCCTCCGTGTGCGCTCTCCTGCTAAGGGCGTCCGCAACCACGTTTCCCTTACCAGGATGGTAAGAGATCGTGCAATCGTAGTCCTTCAGCAGCTCTAACCATCTGCGTTGCCTCATGTTCAGCTCCTTCTGATCAAATATGTACTTCAGACTCTTGTGGTCTGTGAAGAGCTCAAAGTTAACCCCGTACAAGTAGTGACGCCAGGTCTTCAAAGCGAAGACCACTGCCGCCAATTCAAGATCATGTATGGGGTAATTCCGCTCATGCGGTCTCAACTGTCTCGAAGCATAGGCAATCACATGCCCCCTCTGCATCAGCACTGCTCCCAAACCATCACCTGACGCGTCTGTGTAAACCACATAGTCCTGTGTACCTGACGGTAGAGCAAGAATCGGAGCTGTAGTAAGTCTCTCCTTCAGTGTCCTGAAGGTCTTCTCGCACGAACTATCCCAAACAAAAGGTACCCCCTTCTGCGTCAAACACGTCAAAGGTAGTACGATCCGCGAAAAGATGCTGACAAAGCGTTTGTAATAGCCTGCCAACCCAAGAAAACTACGGATTTGTGTCACTGTCTTGGGCTGCTCCCAAGACATCACAGCATCTATCTTCGCAGGGTCCACTGCGACTCCTGCTCCTGAGATGACGTGTCCCAAGAATGAGACCTGAGGTAGCCAGAACTCACACTTACTCAACTTGGCATACAGTCTATGCTCTCTCAAGGTACCAAGCACTGCTCTCAGGTCGTTTCCATGGTCTCATTCATTCTTCGAGTAAACCAACACATCATCTATGAACACCACAACAAACTTGTCCAAGTAAGGATGGAATACTATGTTCATCATGTCCATGAATGCCGCGGGGGCATTCGTCAGTCCGAATGGCATCACTACAAACTCGTAGTGGCCATACCGTGTCCGAAAGGCTGTCTTCGGGACGTCTGTCTCCCGAATCCTCAACTGATGGTAACCCGAGCGGAGGTCGATCTTCGAGAACACCGAAGATCCCTGTAGCTGATCAAATAGATCATCAATGCGTGGCAGAGGATAACGGTTCTTCACCGTCCTCTTATTCAGTTGTCTATAATCAATGCATAACCGCATGGTTCCATCCTTTTTCCAAACAAAGAGTACAGGAGCGCCCCAAGGTGAAGTGCTCAGCCTCACAAAGCCTAAGTCAAGCAACTCCTGTAGCTGCACCTTCAGCTCTCTCAGCTCTGCGGGTGCCATGCGATACGGAGCCATGGAGATCGGCTACGTATCGGGAAGTAGCGAGATCTCAAACTCGATCTCTCTAACTGGAGGTAGTCCTGGTAACTCCTCAGGAAACACATCGGGATACTCTGACACAACTCTAATGTCTTGAGCCATCGGCTCTCTATCTGCAACCTCCTGAACAAAGGCCAGAAAAGTGTCACATCCCTGATCAACCAGTCGTTGTGCTCTCAGCACTGAAATATACTCCATCCTAGAGTCCTGCAATGTCCCCTCAAAATGAACTCTGTCAAGCCGGGGATCCTGAAGACAACAATCTTCCTGTAACAATCGACTAAGGCGTGATGTGTAGACAACCAATCCATGCCCAAAATTTTGTCGAACTCAACAAGTTGTAGCAGAAGGCAGTCCGCAGTCATCTCGTGACCGCCTACGGACACTGGTAACCCTCTAACTATCTCTGAAATCACGAACAACTATCCGCCATGCCCTTGAATGTGAAATGGAGGATCTACGTCCTCCGCGACTCTACCCAATGTGGCTAGAAGTCTCACAGCAAGAAACGAATGGGTAGCACCAGAATCAAACAACACGTGAAAAGGATGGCTCGAAACTGAAACCATACCTTTCACGACCGTGGCCGCGGACCGTGCCTGCTCAGCTGTAACTGCGTGAATCTGTCCCTGAC
The DNA here is from genome assembly GCA_037367405.1 of Ottelia alismoides. Lineage (NCBI taxonomy): Eukaryota > Viridiplantae > Streptophyta > Magnoliopsida > Alismatales > Hydrocharitaceae > Ottelia > Ottelia alismoides. The sequence continues at coordinate 210,877 of JAZKJV010008871.1, forward strand.
GTATAGATCCGGCACTGGATCCTGCTGCGCTCTGAGCTAGTCTCTGCTGACCTCTGTACTGGGAGCTCCTCCCGGTAGCTCTCGAACGCGGTGGAGGTGGAGGTGGTGGAGTCTGTAGCTGTGGACACTGGGACCTGATATGTCCCACCTGCTGGCATTGGTAGCACCTGATCGCCCTGCTCGGCGTAGAAGATGGACCGGCACTCTCTGCGGGTCTCACGCTCTGTGCTCCAAACCTCTGTGACCCAGATGGTCGTGCTACCTCAAAACCTCTATGGCCAGTGCTCCTCCCAAAGTAGTCGTGGGGGTCGAGCGAACACTGCCAGAAGAAACTGTCCCTGTCAGACGAAAGCATCGTGCTGACCGCTGTGGCTGGAACTGTCGCCGAATAGGCCCAGATGACCTCTGTGGTACCGGTGGCGGTCTAAAAGTACTCCCAAAATGTCTCTCACGGACGTCCTCAATCCGCTCTGCTGCATCAGTCACCTCAGCAATGGTAGTCAATCTCAGCCCTACCAACTTCTCCTAAACGTCCTCCCTCATGCCACGAACAAACTTCTCCAGATTCTCCTCTGGAAAAGCAGTTGCAGAAGATGTGTGGCGTGACAACTCAGTGTAGCGCACAAAGTACTCTCGCGCTGTCATCCTGCCCTTTCTCAGCTCTGCAAACAACCTGCGATGTGTCTCCTTCCACTTCCCTGAGAAGAAGTGGCCTCTGAAGTGGGTCTCAAAGTCTGTCCAAGTCGGCACACGTCCCATCTCAAACACAGTAGCCTCCCACCAGCGCTATACAAACCCAGTAAGGGAGAACTCAGCAAAAGGTAACCACGACTCTAGTGGTGCCTGAATCATCCTGAACACCTTCGTCACCGTCCTGAGCCACTGCTCAGCCTCGTCAGATATACACGTGCCCTGGAACCTGGGTACTCCAACTCTCTGGTAGGATGTGAAGACATCATGGTGTCTCGGTGCAGTAGAAAGAACAAACCCAGTGACCTCTACTCCTGCTACAGGCCCTTGGCCTGCCTCAGCTCTATCGGCTCCTGACTCCCTCAGAATATCTGCCTCGGAATGTTGGGGAATCTCCTCAGAGAATAGATGCTCGGCTCTAGCGGACTCATCCCTGGATGGGTGGTATGAGGAGTCAGACAGCTCCTCCATCCTCAGCTCCATCCCAGTCTGGCGCTTAGCAACCTCAGTCTATTGGGCAAGTATCTGATCCTATCTCTGTCGCAGATCAGCGAGTGCAGCTAGTACCTGTGCCATCTCTCTTGGCTGATCGCGAGCTACTCGGGGTGCCATGCTGATCCTTCCTGTATTGGATCATAGCATAGTTAAGCACACTTTAGGAAATAATCAGTTGTACTATTTCTCCTCTTGGGATACTTATATGAATGAAATGTTCTGGTGACTTGTGGTTACATAAATCTTTTGAATATCAAAAAAAATTTCCCATTCGGCTTCATGAGAAATCAGAAGACTCTCGCTATTAAGTTATGTGAATGCGTGTATCGGGATAACTCTGCTCTGAAACCAAACTTGTAACGACCCATCCTCCCGAGGACCTTAGGTTACCGTCAAACACGTCATTTGCACACTTTACAAGCTTAAGTTAATCTCATGCTTATGAAAACCTGGGAATTTTTTTTTAAAAAAAACATGACATTCACAAGATTAAATTTGGCTAAGCAAGCAACCACAAAAAAAAAAAAAAGCGGAAGTAAGTAGTACACCAGAACTGAACGACAACATATCCATTCATTTTCATTTCATTCATAAACATGCTGAAGTTTCGCAACATTCAATATACATGTATGTATCCCAAAAATAACACTACAGAGGAGAACACAACAAACAATTGTCTAATGAGCTCCAAAAGAATATACCTGCTCTGAAAGTGTAGCACCAAAAAGAAACAACAGCAACCCAAACTATGTCGGCTACTCGGTCGCTGGGCCCTTGCCTGCCATAGTAGAAAAAGGACAAGCAAGTATCTGTCACAAAGTTGTCGAGTACAAATTCTACACAGTTCTACTAAGGAAAGTAGTAAGCAAAGACTAGCACAGCTAGAAAAACAGTAAGATAACTGTAGTGGACAAAAGAAGCTAGCAAGTAAAAGTGGGTTAATAGATTCTTTTAAATTATTTACTTGCTTTAAGAAGTCTAACAGAACACACTCGCTCACTACCACACTGTGTCTCCCTTGGTCAATGGAACTAACCAACAACAACTCAAGCCTAGAAGTAAGTTTGTGGTCTTCGTCCGGTTAGGACCTCGATATCCAGGTAGGACTTCAAAGTCCAGGTTGAACCTCACACTATGACTCTGAGGTATGGTGTACGCCTCAGGGTTGGGGTGCCTCCGTAGGCATGCGATGGTGTCTTGCATCCTAACTAAGTTCCCAACACTCCTTCTAGCTTGTTCTCTCAACTCACATTGATCCTCGTTCGACACATGTGATAGCTCGCTCCCGAAGGTGTACGTGTACTCACAAATCTCTCTCTCAGCATTCACTCCTCGTTAGTCTTGACTAACGGCACTGTCGTCATTAGTCTCATAGCGGAAGAGTCTAAAGATCACATATCTCTTACCCCATCACGAGGTCATAAACCTGACAGAAAGGTATTGATGAAGTTTTTAGTGTTTGTTACCCACTACCCATCACCAGTGCACGACATGGTGGAAAGGTAATAATGAAGTCATCAGTGTCTGCTAACCATTACCCATCACCAGTGCACGACATAGCGGAAAGGTACAAATGTTGACATTGATGTCTACTGACCACTACCCCATCACCAGTGCATGACATAGTGGAAAGGTATTTATGGGACATCAATGTCTACTTATAAAACTTCATCTTAACTGGGCATTTGGTGAAATGTCACAAGTCTGTTAATCACAATCCCATCACCAGTGCACAACCTGATGGAAGAGTAATAATTATAGCGGTGAGGAAACCCCCGAAGGGATTCGTCTGCTCTCGCCAATCCCAGTGGAAGTGTGGTCCAAGGGAAAGGCAGTGGTAGTACGACTACTACGCCACTGGAGGCAGGAAAGAGAAGAGGTAAGCCTGCCGGACCCGACTTCCTCTCTCATTGCTCAACTCTCGGAGGAGAAGAGCTAAGTAAAAACCAGACGAGCTCGTAACTAACCGCAGAGGACCCCTAACCTAGGCTCTCAAAGAAAAACAACGGGTCAGCGGAATGGTCTAGACAACTCGTGGATCCCAACGAAGCGTAAAAACCGAGCTGGCTCGAAGAAAACACGTAAAAGACTGGGATCCTAGACCCATGCTCTCAATGTCCGCTACCCAAGCCTGAGCGACCTCATCTCCTGCTCAGGTGAGGGTCACTGCGCCCTCGCACAGTCGGAGCACCTTTCTCCATGACTGATAATATGTGACATCACCATTTCTTTTTCATGTTACGCCCTAAACGTCTATGGTTTCTTTGATTTGTTTCCCATCTACTAGTTATCGGTCCTAGACCCGAACTTGTTCTATAAGAACCTCTATTGATCCAAGGTTGGCGATACGGACCTGATACGATAGTCTCTCTCTAATTTCCTACTCAAGAACATCAATCTTATGATCTTGGCTATCTTACCGGAAACTTTGTTCTTTCCTACGTCCCAAAAGATTCAGAAAAACCTACAAGGATCAGGCTACTCCTTAGAGGAAGACTTGCTTCATGGCAAGTCCATATAGTCTTGTTTTCCTGTATAGTAACTATATATATATATATATATGTATCCTTAAGATCATCCCCAATCTCTAAATTTCATAATAGGTATTTCAAGCCCACCTTTATAAGTAGCAACAATCCTAAGGCATGCTCTAAAATGATTACAAATAGAGATTTACCCTATTCACTTTTTGATCACCCCAAAACATTGTCATTGTGTGTGTATACTTCATAATAATCCAAGGCATCTAGTCCTTTAAAGTTCATACCCAACTTCATGACTTTAAAGATGCTATTTAGGTGTTTAATTTACTTTAAGGTCTAACATCTAAAGGGGGTCTGTTAGAGAGCATCCCATGCTCCAATCATGTATCTATTCCACTCATAAACCTATGTGTATAATAAGCATATGGCTGCAAACATAAGGTAAATTATCCTATCTTAATCCCTCTCCTGATTGGGATTAAATCACTAATTGATTTCCCATTTCAATATAGGGAAACAAGGGGGACTTGATGTTTTTAAAACTTATTAATGAATGCCTAAAAATTTGTTAGACATACATTCAACAATGGAATTTGGCCACTGTTTTGTTCATGGACAGCAACCGAATTTGTCTCCAAAATCCTCATCAAAACCAATCCAAATACATGGATTTCATGTGTATTACACTCCCTAAATATCTATAGTCAAATCCATCAAAGGATGTCTAAGGATATTATCAAAATCATATATGTTCTTAGTCCTAAGGCAACCATCTCCAATCTGAACATTA